>JARYHS010010214.1:0-32000 GCA_031002005.1 Vandiemenella viatica
TTTGAAAGGTAATTCTCAACTGCTTGGACTGGTTTATGTTGATAATTTTGTGAATAGATGCATTTAAATAGTATTAACATCCGTTCTGAGGTATTTTATAATGACAGAGTTATTTTGAAGAATTTGTAACAATTTTTGTATCAATTTGATTGTACATGAATTGTTAATACTCGAGAAACGTCTGTTGATACCCTTTGTAATATTTTCCATGTTTTTGTGGAATCTATCTACACGTGCGGTGACAGCAAGCGGTCAGTTTCAGTCGCTGTCCAAAGATGTTTGACATATTCAGTCACTGCTAAATAGATTTGTGCTTTAGTATTACTGTACGAGTCTAATGTTTTGTCCGCAAGTGATGCTACTAAGGAGTTCAAGAGAAATAAGTTATTATGAGTATTATTACCCATGATTCACTAAAGCTCAGAGTGAGAAGGTGCATTGCACCTATACTAATGTTTAACCATATGTGAATAGGAAGGGATATATGGAATATGGCAGGAGACGCCCATGGGCTAGTTTTTAGGAAACATCATGGCATTCACCTGGAGTGATCTGGGAAAATCATGGAAAAACTAGATCAGAACACCTGGAGTAATTTATAGATACATATAAATGTAGTTCGGTGCAGGGAAGGGGGAAGATTGATGGTGGGAGAAATTGACACCAGAGCATTCGCTCCATTGCAGTTGAATTAAGATATACAAATATATACAAAACCAACAGCTTCAAAGGAAAAATACAGCATAGGGTTGGGCAAAACTAAAGATTGCCAATAAGTCAGACTCCATAGTGGTGGAAAATGATGTGGTTTTAGGTTTCTACCCCTATAAAGATAATATAATTTCTATGAATATTGCGCCAGCTGATTTCAGTTTGAATGTTAATACAGACACAGATGCTGTAAAAATGTTATAAAATTAACACAATGAGTATCTAACACACTATCAAATTGGAGCCCATATTTTCGTCATATTCAAGTTTTAACGATACACAAGTAAATATCTTTACCATCACAAAATTACTTTAATTAATACATTCTTTGTTAAATGAATTATCAACTACCCCACTACTCACACCTTCATTACTAGTTCAACATACAATACTTGAAGTGATATTATTACTATCAAAATCACTATCGATTAATGTAATTAGTATCCATACCAGAAGCTGAAGCTATACGTTTTCTAATGTATGATTCATACTCTTCCTGTATAACGTAATTATTGTTTTTTTCAGTCAAGGGTAAATGCTCGTAAGGAAGCAGTATACTCTGATTGCATTAATGAGGTTGTTCAAGGGGCAGAAATTATTTCTAATGATAACCGGAGTTGCATCTCACCACTTGCAGTAGATGAGAATAATAAGTTTTGAATAAAAAATTTAAGAAAATGGTTATAGTTTGATTACCAAAAACAATGCAGAGATCATAGTTGTGGCTACAGTATAGCCAGTAGAAACTGTTAGGCTGCAACATAGTATACTTGAGACTGTGCTTCTATTGGTGGGAAGAAGATTCGTAAAAGAGCTGAAATCGATGAGTTCCTTACACATCTGAAAGATGAGGGTGCACTGTGGTGTCAACAAAAGATTCAGATGAGGAAGAGAGCCATTAGGTAAGATGTTTATTCGCTAAAGCAAGTGAGAGTAAAAAGACCTATGTACTGATTTCTAATACGAGAAAATGTCCTGAATTTGACCTAGATGACACGACATTTAGTTCTCTGTTTGATGTGGGTGATAATATTGCAGTGTTAATTGAAGAAGATATTTATGTTGTGGAGGAAGTATGAGAGTCAAACATTATAAAAGGTGTAGATACAGACTAAGATGATTTATAAGGTATAGATATTAATTATGTTAATAGATAGTGAATATGAAAGTAAAGATATAACTTCAAGTAAAGTATATGTAACTAATAATGAGGGTGCAAGTAGTGAGGTAGCTGATAATTCATTTAACAAAGATTGTATTAATTAAAGTCATATTGTGACGATAAAGATGTTTCCTCGAGTGTGGCAATTATTTCTGAATGTAGCGAAAATGTGGGCACTAATTTGGATAGTGTATTAAATAATGATTGCCTGAGTTTTCACATATATTTTGACAGCATTCAGTCTGAGCTCACAGGTGAAAGCGATATATTATGATCAGGTGGCAACAATAAGGCAGTCACGCAGTACCAGTTCAGTTGCGTTAAAGCCGACATCAATAATGATACCAACGCAACAGGAAGCAATGAGAGACTCAATTGCAGTAGTTACAATCGTAAACCTGTGTTGTTGGTTGGTTAATTAAATTTGCAGAGCAGTGACAAACAATTCATGAAAACAAAACCATGTGACCTGCCAGCTGATCTGTTGATATGTCAGAGTCAGCTGATCTGTAGATATAAAAGTCTAGTGACATAGATGTACATACTAATAGAATGAAACTGAAAGGATAGTAAAAAAGGAATTTATGTAGCTTTTCGGTCTCAAGGAAATCCTGAAATTCGCTTTCACTGTAAGATGTAAGGACCTTTACTGATATCTCGGGAGGCAGTGTTCTAATGTCTGTTATTATGATGGTAAGTAGTTTTTTTTATGGAATGCATGTATTGGGGAATGTTCAGTATATTTAATATATGATTTTGTATTTAAGATGTAAAAGTGTATATGGATAACTAGTTTGTCTACTCCAGATGAAAAGTTAATGGTAGTTATACGGAACGTCACTAGTAAATGATGCATTTGTCTAAACCAGCTGAAACAGTTCTGTCCATTGAGTTTTGGAATTTTCAAGATTTTGGGATTGGCTGCCATGTGGCAACAGCTAGTCCTCAGCTGTTGTGGTTTATAATAACGGGGATTTCGCCCTCCTATGTAACATTTGGTAGGATTGGGGTTAACCCCATCTGGCCAACATGACTGTTTTCCATACTTTCTCACAATTACCCCTAGCAAATGCTGGGATGGTTTCTTTCATAAGACCACAGCTGACTTCCATCCCCTGACACTCCCCACTTAGGGGTTTCTAGTGATAACAAACTTGTTGTCATTCACAAACTGACAGAATTTATATAGACCATATTATTAAATAATTATTTAGTAATATAGGAATTCAGAAAGTGAATTTGTAAGAAAATAATTTGATTTCTAAATAGATAAATAATTCTGGTAAAAGGTTTATAGATTTTGTATGGAATGAAGTATTATGTAATTTGATTACATAAGTGCAATAAGTATTACAATTCATTAGCTATGATTTGAGTATGTGCTCGGCTTCTGTGTTTGTATAATCATGAAGAATTTAATTTCAATCACATTAATTCTGGGAAGGTTTCCAACAGCCCTCACACCCAGCCATTTTAGGAAATTTCATTTTAAGAATTATGTACAAGGAGTCATAATTCAGAAAGTAACAGAAATTTGTAATTTTTTCATGAAGTACTTGTAATTACTTAATCTAAAATTATTATACTACCCTCTTCAAAATAGTCTCCCTTCCTGAAAACACTCCATATAGCAAGATGGAACTAGGTTATTTATGGATTTACAGGTATATATTTTTTATATGATTAAGTGAGAATTTGTGTATATTTGTCAAGCAAATGAACATTGTTTTATGGGGAGAACCTGTGTAAATGATATACAATTAGATCAGGGACAGTATTATTTATAAAATAATAACTAACATATTGTAATTGTGTTGATGTGAGTCACAATATTTGGAGGACAATTCTCAACAGTTTGAGCTGGTTTGCTTATTAATTTTGTAATTAAAACAGTGTAAACAGTTTTAACTTTTATTCTAAGGAGTTTTCTAATGACCGAGTGATTTTGTAAAATTTGTAACTATGTATGTAAGGATTTGATTGTTAATGCTTGAGCATTATTTGTAATATTTTCCATGTTTCTATGTAGTATATTAAAGCATGTGGAAGTTGTGAGCAGAGGCCATTGTCAGAATTTTGTTTGTGGTTTGTGAAGCAGTTAGTATGCATTATTTGGTCATTATCAAAATATATTTGTGATTTAGTATCTTTGGATGAGTTTAGTGCTTTGTCCATATGTGATGTTACTTTGGAGCTCACAAACAAATAAATATGAAGTAAAAAGTGATTTGCCAGTGTTGGTATTTCATAGTATTATTTAATCCATTGAAAGGAGTAGTCATTAACTTTTCGGGGAAGGTAAAACCTTCCGGTTACCAACCACAGCAACCAGTGTATTGCAGGACAAAGTAATTTAAGATAATCATCATTAAGTGATAGCAAACTTAAGTAATTAATTATGAATATGTCTATTATTCTTTTTTATAAAAGGGACTGTTATCCTACTTATGCCACCAATATTTAATTATTACAATATGCAACAATTATTTCTTAAACAAATAAAAATATTCTATAAACCAGATAAAAATTATGCAAACCAAAAATACTACTTTATAATTTTATATCCAATTTCTAATTTTTTAAAAAATTTGATTCTTAATTGCAATGCCACACTCTGGTGGAAATTTCCTTACCAACCATCTTCCCTCTTTCCTGCAACCAATTATATTTGCCCACTACAAATTTCAACCTTAAATTCTTTCAATGGTTTTTGTAGATTATTCATTTCTCTAGGTAACTTATTCCAATCCCTGACACCCCTACCTAAAAAAGAGAATCTTCCCACACCCTTGTGCCTGAAATCAAGTGTCAGGTTTTTGTCATGTTCTTCTTTCTCCTTTCAGCCATTAATTTTAATTCTTAGACCAAGTATCACGCCTCATCACCAATATACCGTTTGTACCTCCCATGTCCCTCTTCACCCTCCTCATGTCTTCTAGTGAATCCCATTCCATCACATTTATCATTCCTGTTACTGATTGCATTCTGTAGTAATTTCCAGAAACAAATCTATCAGCCTTTTTTCATACCCTCTCCAACACTTGTATTTGATACCCAAAATGGGGGACCCCTATTACACTACCATATTCAAGCAATGGTCTCACCAAAGTTTTGTAACCCAGTTCCTTTACTTCTCTTGAATGTCCCCTCATCATTTATCCCACAGGTGCAGAATTTTGAAACCTTTTCCTACTACCTGTTCAATGTGTTCTGCCCATTTGAGCTTGGTCTCAAATGTGCCAAGGTATTTACCATGTCAAGTATTCAACAAGCAATTCTTTCTTTACCTTTTAATCATACTCAAATTTTAGTTTTTGTTCCATATATACATATATATATATATTAAGCTGACACTTCTTTGCATTTATCTTCATCCCATGTTTAACAACACAACCAGATATACCATTATTATCACCCTGCAGCTGTTTACAGTCCTCTATTGTTTTGATACTTTTATGCAACATTAAGTCATCTGCAAACAATATAATTTCTGATCATAAACAATCAACACAATTATTAATCAGAATAATGAAAAGCAATGGTCCCAATATGCTGGCCTATAGCACCCCAATTCTTACTTCCACTTATTTTGATATTGCATTTCAAACCCAACTGTTTTATTTTCTACCTTTTAAAAATTCCTTAACCCCACTAATTACTTTCTTATCCATTCCAATAGTTTTACCTTATTTACTATTATTTTATGGCTCACTCTGTCAAAAGCCTTTGAAAGATCTAGTGCTACACTATCCATTGGCAACCCTTGTCCATTTCATCTGAAATATCTTGCATGTATCCCACCAACTGATATTCACATGAATATCCTTGCCTAAAGCAATGTTACCTACTCGAAAACCACACATATATTTCTTATTAGGTTGCATGTCAATCTCTTCATTAATTGACCCACCACTGATGTCAAACTGATTGGCCTATAATTTTCATATCTATTTCTCACCCTTCCTTTATGTACCGGTACTACTATCATACTTTTCCAATCCTCTGGTAAGCAGCAAGTATCCAGACTTAATTCAAATAATATTTCAAGATAAGGTACAGTGTCACATCCTGCTAGCTTTAAGACATAATGTAGAAATATATCTATACCAGCACCTTAATTTTTTTTTAGCTTTCTTAGTTACTACAGTATATATTCAGGATGAATTTCAAATTTTATGGTCTCCTCATTTCTGTGTTGTTAAGCTAGTTATCACTCCCATTTTTGATTCATTATCACTAATGGTCTCATTAAAGAAGTTACTTAAAATATCTGCCTTTTTTAAATTGAGTAGTGTATATACTTTAATGTATCAAGAATAATTTTTTTTACCAATTCTGTTGTTTTATTTTTGATCCTGTACTCAGTAAACTCTCAATTGCTTTACTATATGTGTTGGACCTGCCACCAGAGAATTTTGATCATTTAGTGATTCAGTTCTCAAGTTTACTTTCATGGTGTGTTGTGATTGGCTGAATTTTATCAGTAGATGATCAGGCAGTTAAATCAGTGAATGCCTGTGATTTTCAAATTATGTTAGTAATAAATGATAACTGGAGCTTAAAGTGATAGTGTTACATACTGAAATAAAAAACATATTACAGATTGTTTTTATACAGTATAGTATGATAATAAAATTTCACGGATTACATAAAAGTATCATTTTGCTTTATTAGTGTGTAACTTAAAGAAATATTAGTTTCATAAAATGCCTTTAAGGCTAAAGAGATTTTGTTTCATGTGTTGGTACATGTTTTCTTAGGATTTCTGTTTTTTTTTTAATCCAAGTATTTTGTGTAGTTGCTTTGGGATATTAAACTTCGACCTTTAACGTATATTAATAAGTTTGAACTATTGTTACACTATAAGAGCAAAACCATTGTATTAATACAGGGTGCAGCACATAAAACCAGCTCATCCTGATACTGGTATATTGCATTTTTGGAGATAAATCAATTATTTTCAGCTTCCTACCAATAGATGGTGTGTCATTGTTGACTAAGAAGTCTAAACTAGACATCACAATGGAGACATTCTATTATTTTTAACTGTTAATCTTCATATATCTACATTTACAAAAAGGGAGGTGACAAATTTCTATGTAGAAAGAAATCCTGAAAGAATTATATATATATAGATTTGACAGCTATTTTTACTGAATTGCAACATACTTTTACATACCAACAGCAACAATAGGTGATCTAACTTAAAACCTTAATCACAAAAGCATTACTGCCTTCTTAAATTAAAATAGAGACTCTCATTCTTACCTTTTCTGCCAAAATGTACAAGACAGTTGTGAAGATCTGCTGGAGTCCTGATGGAGTTGGAGCCTTTTCAAATCTTGAAAGACTTCTGAGCAATCAATACAGACATATAAGGGGCAGGAGACAGTTGAGATATGATCAAACACGTGTTTTGTTAGAGAATTCCAAGACCAAAATATTTGTGCACAAAAAGCACACACAAGTTGAAATAATGGGTGTTTTTCAAACTAATTTCGCTGTTATGATAAGCTGTATGGGCACTGAATGTTAACCGATCTACAGAAACATGACCACATCTTTGGCAGATGTACTGTGGAGTATTGACGTGTCGGTCATGAGAGAAAATATGCCTTACCAGCAATTCCCGTGAAATATAAATATCCAGACATTTAGAACAAGTAAACTGTAGTGGCCTAATGACTGATGTGTTTTCTACCGCACCAGAATCTTCTGGGCCATGGCACTGAACTAGGCCTTGTTCAAATTTAATTGACACCCTAGAAAGAGAAAAAAAAAATCAGTTCCTTTATTGCTGATGTGTACTAAAAGTCATAAATAAAGATACATACAGGCAGAGGATATAATAATAACAAAATTACAGTTCAATGTAAAAGATATATGGTTAACTTCTACTCTTCTATACTAAGTTATTATTGTGATAATTGCACCTTACTAAAGAATTATATCAGTAATGCAATTGAATTGTAAAACACTTAAAAAAAAAAGATTCACTAGCTAAATAAGTTCAATTTATGAAAGTATCACCAAAGATAAGTCGGTCTCTATTATAACATATTATTAGTAATATGGCTCTTAACCCTGCAGTGGTCACGTGGATTACATGTATTGTCCACTCAAGCCATTTCTAATGGGACTTTTCAGAGCGCGACTACTGCAGGATTAATACTACGTTGTCTTCCAATTGGAGTTGTCTCACAAGAAAGAAGAAACATTAAGCTACAAGGAAGCTAACAATACAGAAAAGAGAACAACTGCTTTGGTAAAGGAAGAAACAACCAATGCATGGTACAAAAAAAAACTTGGGACATCAGAACTGGAAAAAGTTGTAAATAAGACCACAGAAACAAGACATGTGAAAGGAAAAGATTTGGGACAGGTAAGTGTAGTTGAGGAGAAGAGTGGTAATATTATCCATGAATGGGACAGGTTAAACACAGATGGAAGGATTAATATTTCAGCTTTTGAAAGCAGAAAACCACAGAGAAGAACTAGAAGAAATGCAGAAGTGTCAGGTCCAGAAATAATGATTCAAAGGGAAGAGATAGAAAAGGCTGTCAGCGAAATTAAAACCGGAAAAGCACTGAGACTGTCATGTATTTGGTGGGAGAGTGTAGTGTTGACTGGGAGTATGATATCCTGCAGATAGTGTGACTACTATGAAAGATGACTATCAAATGGAGATCCACCACACTGGCGCCCCTATATAAGAGTAAAGGTAATATACTTCAGCGTGGTGACTTCAGAAGAATGAAAACTTACTGGAATCTTGAATGTACTTAAAAGAATCCTGGACAACAGGTTTCGAAAATTCATGAGCATAATTGAATTTTTGTATAAGTTTTTAGAAGGAAAGAGTAAAATTGATCCTTTGTTTATTGTAGGACAATTCCAAGAGAAAACATTAACAGTGTCAAACCTTTTGATAATGTCAGGTAGGACAAGATGTTCAAAATTTTAAAGAAGTCTGGTCTAAAATACTAAGCTAGAAGGATACTTTATAATCTTTATAAGAATAAAGTAGCTTTAATAAAAGTAGAGAATCATGAGACACATGTATCAATTAAAAAGGGTGTAAGATAAGGTTGTAGTTTTCCCCCGTTAAAATTCAAATGTATGCAGAAGAAGCAATAAAGGAAGTGAAATAAAGATTTGAATGTGGCATAAATGCTCAAGGAGAAAAATCAGTTATGCTACGATTTGCTGATGACATTGTCTTGTTAGCAGAGAGGGCTGAAGATATTGAGAAGTTACTGAATATTATTAGATTTTGGACTAAATATGAACCAAAGCAAGACAAAAGTAATGAAGTGTGGCAGAAATGATAACATTACTGGTAGACTAAATATAAAAATAGGGTAAGATGCGATAGCAGATGTTAGCGAATTTTGATACTTAGGAAGTAAAATTACAACTGATGGCCAAAGCAGGAATGATGTTAAAAGCAAAATAACAGTAGCAAATAGAGCCTTCATGAAAAAGAGAATTCTTTTAATTTCAAATATTAATCTTAGGACTTGGAAAGAACTTTTTAAAACAATGTGTGGAGCACCGCACTTTATGGCAGTGAAACTTGGACTTCAAGGAGACAGAAAGAAGGAAAATTGAAGCATTTGAAATGAGGTGCTATAGAAGGATGCAAAAAATTAGTTGATTTTTGGCTGTCTGGGTGGCACTGTGTCATATTTCTTGTAGCCAACGTTTGGACCATCATTCTGTGGTCTTCTTCCAGGGCACCACCTGGACAGCTATGGCTATGGTCGCAGAAGCCTACAATTACATCCGATGCTAAAAATTAAGTGGCGAGATGAAGTACGAAATGAACAAGTTTTGGAAATTATAGGCAAGGAAAGAAGTTTGTGGAAGTGATGAATAAATTACCAAACTGCTGAAGTAATTTAAAATTAAAATTTATAAACCGCAAAAGAAGATTGGGGAGGGATGTAACACTCAAATTAAACAAGCTAATTAAAAAATGATTGAATAGCCACCGGAGTACGTGCACCATCACAATTAATAAATAAAATGAACTGGTACAGGAAAGAGAAAATAATAATTACACATAGATGTATGAAAAAGTGTACACACTATGTAATGTATTAAATGATTTGTTTCTACTAAATGCAATTAAATATTCCTGCCTTATACTATTTAACTGATAAAAGCTATTAAACTTAAGGATTCTTCCTTTTAATGATTTTGGCTTTATACCTCATCGATGCTGAAGTCATTAGAGGCGGAAAGGACTTGTGAAAGGGATGGAAAGGGATTCCACCATAGCATTCTCTCAAAGTGATTTGGGGAAAACAAGGAAATTCCAAATCTGGATGACTGGATGGGGATTCAAACCAGTGTCCTCCCAAATGTGAAGACAGAGTATTACTGCACACCTACCGTTCTTGGTGAAGTTTTGCTTGAGTCAGCAAAATAAATGTTTTCTATCGCCCTTATTCATGTATATATATATATAAAAATAATTAATCTGCCAAGGGAGATGTAATTTCGCTGATAAGTGAGTAAATTATAAAACTATACTATTAAACTCAATTACTTACCTTCATTTTTGCCCAGAAATATAAACTGTAATAGTTTATATGTGATCATTTTTATGCTGATATTGAGTTTTATTAGTAACTGGTAAATTATTCACCATAGAAAAATGACATATGTTAAGCTATGTTTACATCTGGCACAAATTTATAACATGTATCGGGATTTGTATCAGAACTTGTATTGGGACATGTATCAATCAATACTTGTCTGAGGCCTTCATTGACTAGAATGAGTATAAAGCTTGCATTTACATCAGAATACACAAGTATCAAAACCTGCTTGATATTTCTGTACGCTGATGCACCATTAAATCTCATTATTTTCATTTGAACTGTCAAAGGATTCAAAAGCCATCTGATAAGGAAGACTGTTTAAGTAACTGTGCTTACATGATACTGACATAGGAAAGGAAATGTCGATGGCAGTAAAAAAAATTTCTAATTAGATGTGAAATAGAAGGTGCTTATGCCATGTTAAGGAAAGCACTAATGACATAAACAAAGTGAACAAACAATGGAAATATTCTTCTTCTAACAGTATAGATCACTGATTTCCACATTTGAGTTTTTGGGTTTGTTAAATTTCTATAGATACAGCCATAGTCTAAGGTGGAAAGATCAAATACAAAATGTACGAGTGACTTGTATGAGATACTATGATATTTGCCAACGTATGAGCAGTTTGTATGAGGTAAAGTGCCACGACTTGTCAGATATATAAATCTCGACACTAGTATCCAAGTGTGAACGCAGCTTTAGGTAGAATAATCTACATTTAACACTGTATTGAGTCTTGACCAGATTTTATAGTAATATAAAGTTCTACAACAGCAGCTTACTGTTTAATAACAAGGAAACACCTTACCTATCAGGAACAGGTTCCAGTTCAGAATTCTCTTGGTCGGCATCTTCCAGCATATCCTAAAATAAAAAAAGAGAAGGAAATAATGAGAAATGCAATATAATATACACATAACTTAGGAATATAATTTAAATAAAGGAAAATCAAAAACATTCACTAAGGAAGTTTAATACCAATACAAATATGAAAATTCCTTTTTAAAGTAGTTATTGACCCTTATTACTTGCTGACGCCAAACCAAATGAAAATACAAGCAAACAACATCAAATACTAAAGCCCCAAACAATTTGTAAATTAAAACTTTAGTTAGTTTCACAATAATATCCACACATGCTGGTCCTACAAAAGGAAAGTAATTCTATGAAGGGCCACGAGAAAATTCTCACTGACTGCTCGCATAGCCTTTATGCAGAATTATAATATGTATTATGAGAATGAATTCTTTTATATTATAAATAAAGAAACATCCTAGATAGTATAAACAGGTTAATTTTTGGTTATAACTTCACCTCATTCCCACAATATGATTATAAGATCTAGGAGAGAATTGTCATCTTGGAATAAAGAACATGATAATACCATTTATGAAGAAATGATTTTGTATTAATCTGAAGATGGAAAACCAGAAACTGGATGGTAGGGTTTAGAATACGCCAATCATGATACTGAATGATTACTGCTCGTCCAGGCTCAATCAGTCTGTTTAGAAATTTTCAGTTACTAGTTTTAATAATTCTGGAAAAACTATTTGATACTTTATATATGAAAGAACTGGCATATATACCTACCAAGTACATCATATCTGTTCTGGACAAATAAAAACTACTGATCTTTTTTATGGTTCATTGATAGTATTGGGACCAAGAAAGGATTGAGGACAGTGACTGGGAAGGAATTCAGCCGTACAATTTTGAAGGAATCAGGACGAAATTCACCTAATGTAATTTTCAGAAATCGTAAAAATTTAAATATCTATGGTCTAGCTAAGAAAAAACCAAGAGTCAAACATACAGCCTACCAAATGACATACCCAAGTGTTGACCTTCAAACAGACAAAGCATACTTTCTCAGAGATAAAAATCAGTACTGGTGACTGTAAAAAATCTAGTCTGCAGCAGGAATAAATTTGAAAAAGGCAAACTAATACTAAAATGCTATTAAAGAATAGGGCTCAACTTAGAAAGGCAACTACCATTGACTCCAGAAGTAAAATAGTATATCAGTAATTATATTTCAAACTAATTATAATGTTTTTCCTATAATAGAAGTACAATAGTCGTTATTACTGCTTCTTTAAAAAGTCTTGTATCATAAAAGCAACTACCATTTGTTTTTTTTAAAAAAAGTATTGAAATATAATAGAGGACACTCTTACACAACAGATGACTATACAACCGCTCACGATGCATAAATTAGATGTCAAAGAATAAAATGATGTGGCCTTTTATACGATTCCCTAAAATCACTGTGACCAAATATTTTTTTAAATTTTTTTTACATTGGTTGTATTCTAATTAATATAACAGTGTAAGCTCTGGACAATATTTATGAAACAATATACAAACAGACTTTTACTGCCCTCATGCAGAATAATTAATGCAATAATAAAGGTTCAGTAGATTTAGTCAGATACATACGTTACTCGGATTTTAATTTCTTTGTTACACATTGAACATATGTCTTAGAAGTGAAGAAACCTGCTGGTGAAGAAGGGCCATTCACACTGCTAGAGCATGTGAGGATACCAAACAAGGTAAAAAAAGTTTTTTAAGTATAAAAACTATGTAAATTGTGATCTTCAAAACAATACAAGAAGCTACGTTGAACCACAGTATTAAATAGGGTTCAATTAAAATGCAAATAGAGCTGTTGTGATGGAGTGTATGCTCCAGTGGCTATTTCCTCACATCCATCTTCCCCTTTCGTGCACCCACCTACATTTACCCTCTGAAAATTTTTGCTTTAAATTCCTTCAACGTCTTTGGAAAATTATTCACCATTTGTCTTGGTAACTTATTCCAATCCCTGACACCCTTACACAAAAAAAGGAATCTTCCTACACCCTTATTATTATTATTATTATTACTCCGCGATTCACTAATAGTGTGTGGCAGAGGGTGCATTGCACCTATCGAAAAGGGTGATGGGTTGGAAGGGATATGTCGGATATGGCAGGAGGCGCCCATGGGCTATTGTGAGGAACCATCCCAGCAGTCGCCCGGAGCGATCCGGAAAAACCATGGAAAACCCAGATCACGATGGTTGGAGTGCTTTATCGCAAGCTACTCCTGTTGGATTTTAAGCTTACTTGCCCGGTAAATCCTTTCTATTCCATTCCCTAATCGCTCGTGGGAAAAATGAGTACAGAAATGAATCGGTTCTGGCCCTGATTTCTCTTATCTTACCATCGTGATCATTCCGAGATATGAATGTTGCTGGAAGCAATATTTGCTGGCTGTCATTCCGAAATACGTCAGTCTTGAATTTTTCAATTAGCTTCCGTCAAGAGCAACGCCTTCGGTGTTCCAGGTCTTCCAAACCTAACTCCTTAAACATCGCACTTACGCTTTCCCTCCAACTATATATACCTGTCACGAATCGGGCGGCTCTTCTTTGGACCTTCTCTAATGCCTCCATTAACCCCTTTTGATGGGGGCCCCATACAGAACAACAATATTCTAAGTGAGGACGTACAAGTAACTTGTATACAATCGATTTAACTTTCGGAGTGGAATGATTTAAATTACGAGCTATAAATTGGAGCATATGATTTGCTTTCCCCACTACATTCTCGATATGCTCATTCCAAGACAAATTGTGCCTGAAATCAAGTGCAAGCGTGTGGTCATGGTCATCTTTCCCCTTCCGTGCATTACTTTTAATTCTTACACCAATATCTTTCCATGCCTCATTACCACCATGCGCCTTGTACACTCCCATGACCCTCTTCACCCTCTTCCTGTCTTCCAATAAATCCCATTCCAGCTCTTTTATCATTTCTGTTATTGATTGCATTCTGCAGTAATTTCCAGAAACAAATCTAGCTGCCCTTTTTGCACCCTCTATAACTCGTGTATTTGGTACACAAAATGTGGGTCCCATAGTACACTACCAAATTCAAGCAATGGTCTGACCAAAGTTTTGTAACCCAATTCCTTTACTTCTCTCCAACAAGTGCAGAATTTTGAAACATTTTCCTACCACCTATCCATTGTGTCCTGCCAAGTTAAGCTTGTTATCCAACATAACACCAAGATATTTACACTTCAAGTGTTCAACAAGCAATTCTTTCCCCACCTTATAATCATAGTCAACCTTTAGTTTTTATTTGTGTACCTGATAGGCTGACTCTTCTTTGCATTTATCTTCATCCCATGTTTACCAACCCAACTAGACATCCTGTCCAGATCACTCTGCAACTGTTTACAATCCTCTACTGTTTTGATCATTTTATCCATCATTACATCATCAGCAAACAATCTCATTTCTGATGGTAAACAATCAACACAATTATTCATTAGAATAATTAATAGCAATGGTCCCAATACGCTACCCTGTGGCACACCCACTTTTATTTCCACTTCTTTTGATACTGCATTTCTTACCCTCTATTATCTATAAGCCAGAAACAGATTGATGACAATTTTTTCCTACCAGCTATAAACTGAGAAGATATACTCATGTCTCAAAGCCCCAACAGCTACCTTAATGTAAACCAACACTGAGGCTGCAAGTGGTGAAACAAACTGTCGTCATTATGAAATGAAACCTATCCACAATTCTTAATCCTTCCTCTAAGATTATGGCTCCATTTTGGTAGTGAATATCACAATACTTGTTACAATGTACACCAACGTAACAGAAAAGAACTTCTACATAATATACTCACATGCAGCTCAACAGAAATGTTTGAGTATTATTTATTTACCTTGCATTCTCCAGTTATTATTAGCAACTAATTAACGATCATGAATTTCATAGTATCACCACAACTATGCTTTTTGAGCAATTGCAACTTTGTGTAAAAGAAACATATGTATTTACAATACATCACAGATCAATACACCTCTCCCTAATGCAACACAATTAAAGTTGTGCAGCAAAATTCTGTGGTTTACTACACTGAAAAGTGAAAATTTGCCACTTTTACAAATAAACGTTTCCGACAGTGATAGGCTAATGACTAGCAAATACGTAATACATTTTGACTACATTTTAAGAACTACATATTTAACCAATTTTAACTCAAAGTGGAAAGCAAGATATTCAAGGAAATAACTTTCACTGCAGTACCTCAACAGCTTGACTCATGTCCAACATTAACAAACACAGACAAAAAGAGTTGATTGATATCACTGTGCAATACACAGCTAGTAAATGACATATCAATGAGAAATTCCGGTGCCTTTAGTACTTTTCATACAAAAGTGAATTTGCGCAGTAATTAGTCTAAAAAGAGCTTTGTCCATTAACCTTGGATTACTGATTCATCACAATGAAACACTAGTAATCAACGTTTGTAGTTTCTGTAAATGCATTTGCTTTTTTTTTTTTTAGACGCACAAACACAACTTATTTAAAGAGTTCGTGAACATCATGTGGTGAACTAAAGAGCATAATGTGCTAATTCGAAATCCTTCACAACGAAATTGAAAAGCAAGAGAGTGAAAGGCGAGTCCTGTACGAGCTTTAAGCTGTAAACCTACCTCTTCCAGAATATACACAGCATTTATAGGCTCCATATCTCCTCCTTCTGTTGTCTTGAGAGAGCAAAACACAATACAACTCCACAGCAAAAACACGACGCACCACGCGAACAGCTGATAGGTTCTGCTACAGAGATACTTAATGTTCTAGAGAATGAATTTCACTTACATTTTCTAATGCTAAGAACCAGGACCGTTGCTATCTAAATTTTAAATTGTTGTCCGCCGTTGTCTCGTTTCATCGGTACAAATAACATTTGCAGAACGTTTAAGATTTATTTTTTAAGTTATGCACCAAAACGAAGGAGGCGATAAATCTGAAGATTTCAAAAAGTCCAAGATGCACGTTGCGTGAGGTCAATTAAGTTTAATTACGACAGAGCGCATGCTTTGGAGGCAATTTTCCTTGCTATCTAATTACCCCCAGGGGCGTAGCTACTATGGGGCTAGGCGGTGCAGTGCAGTGCACTTGGGCCCCTACGCTCTGGGGACCCCCAAGCATACCTCAAGGGGCCCCCAAGAGCACCTCTGGTGGCCCACGGGCCTTCACGGCAAACTGCGTTCCAAGGGGGCCCCTGGGACACAGGGAGACCCTCACGAAGGGCCCTTACTGCTCAGGGGGACCCCCAAACACTGCTCAGGAGGCCTCCACCAGCAACACAAAGCAAAGAATGGTCGCCCATCTGGCCTGAGGAGCCAAAATATTTTTTTTTTTTCACTGGGGCCCTTGTTGACTTAGCTACGCCTCTGATTACCCCTTTCTTATTATTTTATGATCTTATTCACTTTTAGTGCTAAACTCCACCACCCATTTACTTTTGTTATATGCCAATTTTAATTATAAATTCCTTCAGCGATTTAGACATATTATTTATCACTTCCCTTGGTAATTTGTTCTAATCCCTGACTCCCTTACCCACAAGAGAAAATTTTCCCATGCCTTTTTGTCTTAATTCGTGTGCCACCTTGTTCCCATAGTCGCCTCTTACCTTCCATGCACTACTCCAGATTTTTTTTACCAATATCCCTCCAAGCCCCATCACCAACATATGTCCTGTACATTCCCAGCACTCTCTTCACCCCCCCTCCTTTCCTCCAATGAGTCCCACTCCAGGTCCTTTATCATTTCAGTTACTGACTGGGTCCTGCGATAATTTACACAAATAAATCTAGCTGCTCTTCTATACAATACAATACATTCATTGGCCATTGATCCCAATATTTGAGACTAGGATGTGGAAAGTTGTCAATTTACAGGTAAAAAATTGCATAGCAAAATAATACATACATAAAACGATATACAGTCATAGCATACATGGTATATTAAACAAATACATAACAAAATAGTACATACACCAGATGATGCATAGTCATAGATTAATGGTACATTAAACAATTTCTTAAGAAAATAATAAATACACCAGAAAATGTAGTTACTTACATTTACACAAAATACTGGCAGTTTATTTTGTAGATACCTTTGAGATAAATTCTTTGACTGAGTAGAGGGATTTGTCAATTAAAAATTCTTTAAAATTTTCACTAGACATTTAATATGTTGCTGGAAGAGAAATCTTCCAGCAACAGTTACGCCGGGAAAACTTACGATCACACATTATTTAATATGTGTTGGGAGCTTATTGAAGATATGTATCACTGAATATCGCACCCCTTTTTGAACAAATGACAATGACTTGTAAGTTTTGTGAAGATCATTTTTACTTCTAGATTCATAATTGTGTATTTTACTATTTGTTTCAAACAAAGTATAATTTGTATAACTCAACCATCAATGTTAAAATGCCTAACTTATTGAACCACTAGTGGTTTGCCAATTGATGGTAGGAGGTTCACGACTAGATTTACATAATGGCGGACTGGCTACCTCAATGTATAACACACACAATGGTGTATATCGCTCATTGTTGCATTTTTTTTTTGTTTGTTTGAAGGGTTCGTCATTGCCTAGGATATTTTATGGAGGTACATGGAACTAAAAGTTTGAGAAACACTGCCATATGACATTAAGAAGTGAAAATAAACTAGCTGTCTCTTACAGAGATCACCTATAGCTGAAATTGCAAATGAGGCTCAATCAATCGCTTTAGAAAGTCAGAAACATATACCACCCAATTTAAATTATTATCAATATGCAAACCTAGAAAATTCACACACTCTACCTCTTGACTGGCCTGCAAATTTTATTTCTATATCCAGTGTTAGTCAGTGTGATGTACTGAATTGCATATGTTGAGTTTTATCAATGTTTAAAGACAAGTCATTAGCTATAAACCATTTAATAAGTTCAAACACATAATTTGAAATATATTCTCTTTATAAATCTGGAATAGTTTTATTTCCTATGTTTGTGTCATCAGCTTATTGGACAAATTATGAGTTTTTGAATGAAAAACAAGGTAGACTATTTATATATATTTTAAAAAGAATAGTGGCACCAATATTGATCACTGAGGTACTCCACATCTTATTAATTTCCAATCAGAAAACAGTGGAGCACTTAAGGCAGCCTTAAAGTTCTCCACTGACAATTTCTGTTTTCTATTCAAAAGGTAAGAACTACGGCATTTACTAACAATGCCATCTATACCATAATACTTTAGTTTCTGTGTCAGAATTTTATGATATACACAGTCAGATGTCTTAGATAAGTCCCAAAAATTCCCACAGGAATTACTTTATCATTTATTCCATCTAAAATATTGTCAGTGAATGCAAATATAGCTTGTTGTGTTGAGTAACCTTTTTGAAAACCAAATTGTGATTTAGAATATTGTCATTTATAATGTGTTGATAAACTCAATTGTACATTGCTGTCTCAAAAACTTTGGAGAAGGCTGTTAGTAATGAAGTTGGTCGGTAATTCGAAATGGCTGCCAAATGTCCAGGCGACAATGGGCGTAATCTGGGCTTCATGGCCTGAAGGCCCCTATAGTCGGTGATCGGGCCCCCATCAGCTCGTGTGGCCCGTGTACTTTTGACCCACTTACTCCCCCCCCCCCTTAACGCCGGCCCTGTACAAAATACTTAAGCCGTTATGGAGAAGTTTCCTCAAGTAAAGATATATTAAACAGATAACTTAGTATATTACTTAATTCTGTGGAGCACAGTTTAATTACTCTGCTGGAAATCCCATCATATCCACTTGAGTATTTGCTCTTAAGGTATCTGATAATTTTTCTTATTTCTTGTGGAGTAGCTAAATTTACAGACATAGAGTAAAATTTTTCTTGGAAGGCTGGTCTGACAAAATCCATACTGAGCTATTGGCAATCAATTTATCAGCAACAGATAAAAAATGTTTATTACATATATCAGCAATTGAATTTATCATTGCTTATTTGATTACTTTTTCCTATTTCCTTCTTTACAATGTCCCAAATTGTGTTAATAATTTTTTCAGAATCATGAATTTTATGTTTGTAGTACATACGCCATCAACTGTTTAGTGGAAATAGTGCAAAACTGTTCCAGAAATTATGTGGTGGGAGTATTTGTGGACATCGCCGGCTCTTTAGACAATATCTGGTGGCCCGCCCTGTGCGAATGCTTAAGAACATCGACTATCCTGAAAACTTTTATGACAGTTTTAGAGATTATTGTAGAAATCGTTATACAAAATTGTGGTTCCCCAACAAGTATATAGAAAAAGACTAACGAAAGGCTGCTCGCAGGGATCAGTGTGAGAACCAATTTTCTGGGACATTGGCTTGGAGGCGGTCATGGATGTATTGCAATAAATGCCAGAACTGCTGTGTGCATTTGCCGACGATCTCACACTTTCACAGACGCGAAAACCAGGTAGGAATCTGAAACAAAATATACTGCGACTGCCTGAGTCAGTGGTGTGCAGAAGTTAAGTTGAACCTAGACCCACAAAAGACGACCTACATGCTCATAAAAGGAACGAAATCCGGTAATCAGGATCCAACGAAAAAACAAGTAGTAGTCTGTTACTTTGGTTTATACGTGGAGGAACAACTGAAATTTGAATCTCATATGGAGTATGTACGTGGACGAGCAGCACTGTTATTGCACAAACTGATAAACATTGGCGAGCGACGTTTTAAACTGCCACTGCTCATCATAAGGAGATTTCAGTACTGGTCCCAAATACTGGATAAGCTGCAAGCACTTGGGCCAAGCACCAAGGATAGGTTAAACCAAAGGAGCTGTTTCGGCGTACGCAGCGAGGAATTTTGCTCCGACTAACTGGGGCTTACAGAACAACGTCCAAATTTACTCTAACAGTTATACTCGGCATCTGGGCACTGGACCTGGAAGTAAGGAGGCGAGGAGCGTTATACTGAATAAAAAAAGTACGGTATGACCAAGCAACTGAAATAATTTGTATTGCTGGTTGAAACCAAAACAGATATTTGGGAAGTGCTGATTGATTAATGGCAGCAAATGTGGACTAATAGCAACATGAGCAGAAAGACTTTTGATATGTTTCATTGCGTGAAAGAGAGAATTAATATGACTCACCTACAACCATCCCCAGGGGTCATGCACTTCATATCTGGCCATGGTTTCCTAGAGCAGCGAGGCCTCAAAGAAACAAACAGGTGCGACTGTGGCGAAGTAAGTACTCCCAAGAACGTGGTTTGAGAATGCAAGGAAACTGAAGAGTCAAGAGCAAACTGTAACAGCCCTCAAACCAAAAATTAAATGTAATTGTTTTTTATGAAGCATTTGTAGTGAGCTAAAGTTTGCTTGAATATGATCTTGTATGTTTGTTTGGCAATTTTATGGAAATCAGTGTGTATAGACTTTGTTTTTTGAGAAGAAATTATTGAGGCCATTTAATATGTTTAAGAACAGAATTGTGATAGAGAATTGCTAAAATATTTGTAATTCCAAGTATTAATGCAAGTTACGATGTCTAAAGGACAATTTGCTACTGTTTAAAATAATTTTGTGTTTAAGTATCTTTAATTTCCAATTCTGAACATTTTGTATTGGTTGAAAATGACTATGTACTAATTCAGATTGTTGTTAATATGTTTCAATTGCTTAAGTATTCGAGAATTATCTGGCGGAAGCTTTTGAGGTGTTCTAGAAATTTCTATAGAGCTCATATAAAGCGAACATCCTAGACAGAGTAGTAGATTTAACAGAATTACTTTAAGTCGACCAAGGACTGTGTTAGTAGTATTGTCTGTGGAAGGGGTGTTGTATACAATTTCTGGAATTATGTAAACAGTATCGTTGACGTGTTTTCTGAAAGTTTAAAATGAGCTTTAGTGGACTGATTATTTATCTTGTTAATTAAACCACGAACAATCTTATAATACCTTCAAATACAACTTCAGAATATAAGAATATACGACATAATGCGTAACAGCGAGTGAGCTCTGTCACTTGCTGGATGAAGCTGCTAATCTAGCATCGCTGCGCGAGAAGGCGAGATTTGTTGAATTGAAATTAGCAGAGCGTAGAAGACGCCGTGAGCAAACGGCATCAGAAACAGAAAGAAGGGCAGGAGAGGAAGAAACACAAATGTGATCACAAGCACCGCCCACGACTAAGCTGCTGCCTGCACCAGGAAGACGGCAAAGGCATTAGTTATCGCAGTGCTTTTGGAAACCAGAGGCACCTTCTTCAGGGCTCTGGGAGCAGCCTGCTCTGATTCCAGGAGGTAACTCCTCGTGTGGGAGTAGGTGGCTCCAAGGACAAACCGGACATGAATGAGTCCACTACTTGGTCGTTACGTCTTTTTTTGGTTTTACTTATGGCTTTATGGCTCGTCAACATCGAGATCATTGGAGACGGAATGGGACTGGGAATAAGGAACAGAAGGCAATTCGGCCATGCCCTTTTGAAGGAAGCATCCCGGCAATCGCCTGGAGTGATTTGCGGAAAGCATGGAAAACCCAAATCTGGATGCCTGGACGGTGATTCGAACCACTTTCCTCGCGAATGCGAGGCCAGAGCGTTAACCGCTCACCCAATGACGGACCCAGGATTTTGGTTTGGCGGGCTTGATTCGGGTGAGGGTACACTTAGTAGATCAAGCCTCCCTTAAAAAATCAGCAGAGTTAAAAAAAAAGATCACCAAATGTCAAAAATTCTGATGTCGTGGGAGGTCCTTAAATACTTGGGTGGTGGGGGGGGGGGGAGGGGTTGGAGCTTGAGCATCTGGAGGTCGGCGCAGGCCAGCAGTCGTGCAGGAAGAACATTATGCAATACAATACAATACATTCATTTTCCATTGATCCCAATATAAGAGACTGGCTCTGTGGGATGTGGAAAGTTGTCAATTTACAGATAAACAGTTGCATAACAAAATAATAAGTACACCAGTAGATGTACAGTAATAGCATACATAGTACATTAAACAATTCCATAGCAAAATAATACATACACCAGAAGATGTACAGTCATAGCAAACATGGTACATTAAAAAAAAATCCATAAAAATAATACATACACCAAAAGATGTACAGTCATAGCATACATGGTACCGTAAACAACTGCGTAACAAAATGAATACATACACCAGGAGATGTACAGTCATAGCATACATCATAAATTAATTATTTGAACTATATTTACACAAGCTACTGGCAGTTATTTTCTAGATACCTCAGAAATAAATTCTTCGACAGAGTAGTAGGAGTTGTCAATTAAAAAAAAGTTTAAATTTTTTCCTGAAATTATTCTTATCATCTACTAGACATTTAATATGTGTTGGGAGCATATTGAAGATATGTATCCCTGAATATCGGCACCTTTTTGAACAAATGATAATGACTTGTAAGTCTTGTGAAGATCATTTTTACTTCTAGTGCCATAATTGTGTATTTTACTATTTGTTTCAAACAGAGTATAATTTGTAACTACAAAGGACATTAATGTGTTTATATACTCATACAGTAATGTTAAAATCCCGAACTTCTTGAACAGCTCTCTACATGAAGTGGTATTGCTAACCCCACACATAATTCTTATTACTCACTTTTGGGCTCTGGACACTATATCCCTGTAGGTAGAATTGCTTCAGAATATTATTCCATATGACAATAAGGAGTGAAAAAAAGCAAAATAAACTAGCTGCCTCATACGGAGATCACCTATAGCTGAAATTGTAAGAATTGCAAATGTGGCTGCACCCAATCGCTTTAAGTCAGAAACATGTACATTAGTGCATAGACAGTTTATTGAATAGAAGTATGAAAACACATAGACACTTGCTGATTTTAGTATGAATTAGTGTGGATGGTAGATTAATTAGTAGAATACTTTAGATTCTCCAAATCCTTCAGAATAATTGTCCAGTACTATTAAAAAAAGTAAATTGTTTTTAAAAATAAAAACTTTAGAAACTTAGGGTCTACTTTAGTTAACATGGTAGTAGGCTATGTAAACAGGAAATAAAAATAAAAATCAGTAAATAAAAATAAAATAAACGATACTCACAGGAGATCTAGTACCACATACTGAGGATACTATGAAGTGATACGGTCTCTTCAGTCTGCCTCTAGCTGTTGTGAGCGTCGTTCTAATAAACAACCCTGATGCGGCATTAACAATGACTTTTTCATCAACTGATGATGAAATCAGTGTAGCCTGTTCTAAATGCAACTATTATAGGAAAAGAAAAATGTGAAGAATATTTTGCCATTCTTAAAGCATAGTTTGTACATGATAAAAAGAAGGGAAAAACGTAATGAATAATTGGTAAACAAACAAATTTAATAAGATATCGATCACTTAAGAAATTTTGAAGTTAATGCTAGTGATAATGCTAGTGATAAGAACCATAAACGTGTTGGTTTTTAACGAGGTATTAATTAATTAAATTATTCTTGGTGTTACACCACACATTCCCAACAAGAGTCGTTATATACAACGAGAGAAAGCATTATCTCTCAACAAATAATTATAACTTCCTGATTTTCTTTATCAAATGACACATTGCAACTGTACAAATGATGACTCACAAAAAAAAGTAAATAATGAATCTAGAAATTTCTATGACTATATTAGAAAACTGAAGGGAAGGGAAGGTATTATAGATAAGAACAAAGATGAAGTCATTAAGGATTGTAAAATGGCAAAGATATTGAGTGACTGGTTTAATGAGCGCACTAGGGAATATCATTCTGTGACGTGAGGGAACAGTCTTCCTAAAAGTATAAATGAGTAAACCATAAAATTTGAAATAGTTTCTCAGAAAATTCTGAAGGAACTCAGCTTAAAAAATCTAAAAGGGCTGATGTAGATTATATTGCTTCAGATTTATTAAAGATTGTGGGATACGATACTGTACCTTACCGTGAAATTTTATTTAAAATGAGTCTGGAGTCTTGCTGCTTACCAGGTTATTGGAAAAGAGCGATAGTAGTACCGGTTCACAAAGGAGGAGTTACAAATAGGGTTGAAAATTACAGGCCAATTAATTTGACATCAGTGATAGGCAAAATGATGGAGATTGATATGCTACTATATCAAAATGTCTGTGAGAAAAGAAACTGGTTTCCACATCGACAACATGGCTTTAGGCAAGGATATTCCTGTGAATCTCAGATGGTGGGCTATGTGCAAGATATTTCAGATGAATTGGTAAGGCAAGTTGATAGTTTAGATCTTTCTAAGGCATTTAACAGAGTAAACCATAAAATGGTTTTAAGTAAACTGAAATCTACTGGATTGGATGTAAAAATTACTTGATGGGTAGAGGAATTCTTAAAATCCTGAAGCAAAGTGTCACAAGAGGAAATACATTATCAAAGCAGGTGTAAGGAAATACGGGGTCGTGTATTGGCACTATTGGTGTTCATTATATTAGTGAATGATTGTGTTGATGGTTTACGATCAGAATTGAGGTTGTTTGAAAATGATATAATGGTATACAATAGGATAAAACAGTAGAAGACTGCGAACACCTGCAGGGTGACCTGTATTGATCAGAATGGAATGAAGATAAATGCCTAGAACTAACAGCTTGGTAGGTCCACTGATAAAAAAAAACCTAAATTTTAATTGTGATTATAGGGTGGTTTCAGAAACGCTTGTTGAAGGCTTAAAGTGCAAATATATTGACATAACCTTTGATAACAAAGTCAATTGTGAAGGGCACATTTGTCTGGTTGAAGGAAGGTTGCAGCATCCTTCTTTTACTGGAGAGGGTGATGAGAGGATGCACCAGAGAAGTTAGGGAGTTGGGTTACAAAACTTTGGTCAGACCATTGGTTCAATATGGTGGTGTAGTATGGGACCCACATTTTGACTATCAAATACAGGAGTTGGAGGGAGTGCAAAGAATAGTAGCCAGAGTATTTTGTGCAAATTATCGAAGGACCCAGCCAGTAACTGATGTGATAAAGGAGCTGGATTGGGAGTCGTTGGAGGGTGAAGAGAGTGCTGGGAATGTACAGGGCATATGTTGGTGATGAGGCTTGGATGGATATTGGTCAAAGAAGTAGGAATAGTGTATGCAAGGGAAAAGGCGACTTTTACCACAAGCTGGCGCTCAATTTCATGTATAAGGGAGTGGGAAAAATTTGTTTTGTTGATAAGGATGTCAGGGATTGGAACAAATTACCAAGTGAAGTGATGAATAATTTACCAAATACGCTTTAGGAATTTAAAATTAAATTTTGTAAAACGGAAAAGTAAATGGGGGAGAAATTTAACACTCAAATTAAAACAGATTTTTTTTTTTTTTTTTTTTTTTTTTTTTTTTTTTTAAATGGAAAGGTGACTAGGGGAATTGTCACGGGTGTGTTAGCTCCATTACAATTAAAAACTAGTAAATAATAGTATGGAACCTACTCGATAGGCGGGAAATACGGGAGTGAAGTAGATGGAATGGAGGGCATCGTGATCTATTTATGGAAATTATTGCACAACAAAATCAGTTACTACAATACAATACAATACGTTCATTTTCCATTGATCCCAGTATATGAGACTTGCTCTGTGGGATGTGGAAAGTTGTCAATTTACAGATAAACAGTTGCATAACAAAATAATAAGTACACCAGAAGATGTACAGTCATAGCATATATGGTACATTAAAAAAAATCCATAACAAAATAATACATACCGGTACACCACAAGATGTACAGTCATAACATATATGGTACCGTAAACAATTACATAACAAACTAAATACATACACCAGGAGATGTACAGTCATAGCATACATGGTAAATTAATTATGTAAACTACATTTACACAAGGTACTGGCAGTTATTTTTTAGATACCTTAGAAATAAATTCTTCGACAGAGTAGAAGGAGTTGTCAATTAAAAATTCTTTCAATTTTTTCCTGAATTTATTCTTATCATCTGCTAGACATTTAATATGTGTTGGGAGCATATTGAAGATATGTATTTCTGAATATCGGACCCCTTTTTGAACAAATGACTGATATGATAAGCGAGCTGGATCGGGAGTAGTTGAAAGACAGGATATGATATTACAGAGAACCATCTTGGTTCATACTAACAAATTTTGAGATGACCTTGAGAAACTTCTGCAGCGAACACGATATCGGCGAGGATTTCATACAGGTTATATGTTGCACTGAGATGAAGCTGTATACAATAATCCAGCTGGATGCGAATTATTCCGAAACTATCAACTATATCTGGGCTACAGCATGGGCTACATATGGCAGAGACTATATAAGGCAAAAACTGGCTGGATGGATATCGGTAAAAGAAAAGAAAGAAGAGACGACGATGATTACAAACTAGCAATTTATTTTTGGTTTGGAAATAGAGAATCTGTCTAACTAATTACAGAGCAACAACAACAAAATTTCAATTTAGGTAAGATTAAAAAAGCAGGTAGCGATATTTCCTCTTCGGCTCCGTCGCAATTAATAATAATAAATGATCTATAAACCTTAAATAAATAATCGTTAAATAAACATTTCGAGAAAATATCAAAAACGGTGTTGCACAATGTTTTAACAATGAATAACAATTTATCAGGAGAAATAAAATTACTACAGCTGTTGCAAGTTTCAGAGAAAAGCTGGGTGAATGGCTACAAGAGATAGAGTATAAAGGATTCAGCGAAATTAACACCTTGTATTTTTTTCTCTCTTTTTAAAAATATTATGTATGAATTGTAACGTATTTATATCAGCCATAGACTAATTCAGCTTTAGGTGATCTCCGTATGAGGCAGCTAGTTTATTTTGCTTAATTCCACTCCTTATTGTCATATGGAATAATATTATGGGGCAATTCCACCCATAGAGACAAAGTGTTCAGAGCTCAAAAGCGTGTAATAAGAATTATGTGTGGGGTTAGCAATAGAACTTCATGCAGAGAGCTGTTCAAGAAGTTAGGGATTTTAACATTAGCGTCTGAGTATATATACACATTAATGACCTTTGTAGTCACAAATTATACTTTGTTTGGAACAAATAGTAAAATACACAATTATGGCACTAGAAGTAAAAATGATCTTCACAAGGATTACAAGTCATTGCCATTTGTTCAAAAAGGCGTCCGATATTCAGGGATACATATCTTCAATATGCTCCCAAAACATATTAAATGTCTAGCAGATGATAAGAATAAAATCAGGAAAAATTGAAAGAATTTTTAATTGACAACTCCTTCTACTCTGTCGAAGAATTTATTTCTAAGGTATCTAAAAAATAACTGCCAGTATCTTGTGTAAATATAGTTTACATAATTAATTTACCATGTATGGTATGACTGTACATCTCCTGGTGTATGTATTTAGTTTGTTATGTAATTGTTTACGGTACCATATATGTTATGACTGTACATCTTGTGGTGTACCGGTATGTATTATTTTGTTATGGATTTTTTTTAATGTACCATATATGCTATGACTGTACATCTTCTGGTGTATGTGTTATTTTGTAATGGAAGTGTTTAATGTACAATGTATACTATGACTGTACATCTAGTGGTGTACGTATTATTTTGTTATGCAACTGTTTATCTGTAAATTGACAACTTTCCACATCCCACAGAGCCAGTCTCTTATATTGGGATCAATGGAAAATGAATGTATTGTATTGTACTAATTGAAAATAAATAAACAGAAGTAATGTGCCATTTGTATTTTCGCAACATATTTGTACCAAAGGATAACTTAAAAACAAAACTCTTTTACAGTAACTGTGACACGTTTCTAGTTTTGATGGGAAGTGAGAGTGGCAATTAAAAATTTAAAATCTACCTGGCTCCGTATTTTTCAACAGAAATTGTGAATGGAATGTGTTCTCTGTAGCACGCAGTATCGCTGGTAGTTATCAGCTGTTTGTGTTATGTGTTGAAGCCCGTGCAGCAGGAGTAATATAGCATATTATTCTCTCGAGACGTCACGAGGAGGCGATATGGAGCCAATAGAGGCCGTCTTTATTAAGGAGGAGGTGGGTTTGTTACTTTTTATGCGTTTGTGGAGTCGCACAGGTCATGCATTGCTGATTGCTGCTCACAGCAACAAGGACGCTTTCCAAAACATTGCTGTTATTTGCGTGGCTGATGCGAAATCCTTAACAATCTCATTTTACTTATCCTTGTGCTATGGTGTTGATTATAGTTGAAATGCTACGTGTTGTATCAATTGTTATGTGTGAGCTGAGTCTTTTACAAAAACTGAGAATGTTTACAAGGATTTTTTTGTCCGCTTGAGTTTTTTTTGTTTAAAACCATAAGTTTGTGATTATATTACATCGATTTGGAAACGTTTTTCTTGTAGTTTATAAAACAAAGTGTCTTTTATTCAGCAGTTGGTGCACACATTGATTTTATGTGATTTATATCAAACCATTTTTTTCTGCTTATTTGTTGCTGACTAACAATGGAAGCACCCGAGTTCACCAATTTTAATGTCTGACAGTTGTTTACTAGTTATAATTACAGTTAAATCTGAAGTAATGACGTAGCATATTGGGACCATTGCTATTAATTAGGTATTCTAATGAATAATTGTGTTGATTGTTTCTATCGGAAATTAGATTGTTTGCAGATGACATAATGCTGTATAAAAGAATCAAAACGATATAGGATTGTAAACAGTTGCAGGGTGATCTGGACAGGATATCTAGTTGGGTTGGTAAACATGGAATGAAGATAAATGCAAAGAAGAGTCAGCTTATTAGATACACACAAAAGTATAGATGATCAACAGAATGGCGGTGGAAGGTAGATGTTTGTGCGAATTCTCAGAAAATGAAAAATAAAGTAAATTAATTTTACCTGCCAGTATAATTCATAGTTATCAGTTAGTATTTTTTAGAAAAATTGCTAGCACAAGTTTGCTGTGTAATTAAGTACCTAGATGTGTAGCAGTAGGAAGATATATGTTTCTGAGTGAGGTATATTCCTATTGTACTAAAATATGGGGATTACTGGGGATCGCGATTCCGCCAGGAGTTTTCATCATAATACTGTAGTGGTCAAACGCAAGACTCCACTATAAATTCTTCCCTAAGTACATTTAACGGTTTCATACTCTGTATTACGACCTAATTTGTGCTTGAAAATAATGGTCCAGGCTGTATTACAACGGAATTACTGCTTGAGATTAATATGTCTTGCGACTGACTACATCAGTGTTCCAACGATATTACTATATGTTGTTGTAGCGGAATTGCGATCTCCAGTAGACCCAAAATATGCTCAAAATGGCATAATTGCTATATGGTAGATTAATCGGTTGAATTCTAGATGGGGATACCGCTACAATCTCTTACCGCTTTGCGTAATAAACACACAGATCACGTGGTATATATGACTTAATTGTGAAGTATTCAGTCTGCGCGTACCAGCAAAGTAACAGCGATAGACGTGATTTGGAAATTGGGTATGTGCAATATCATGTGTTATGTTTACGTTTCACTTTGATCCAGGCTGCATTACGAATAAAACACACATTTAGAAAATATGATGATTTTGTCAACAGTCATTTGAGTTTATGTTGGAATGCAGCATCTCACCTCGCATTCGGGAGGACGGCGGTTCGAATCCCCGTCCAGGCATCCAGATTTGGGTTTTCCATGGTTTCCCCAAATCACTCCAGGCAAATGCCGGGATGCTTCCTTCAAATGTCCATGGCCGAATTCCTTCCCATTCCTTGCCCCCCCCCCCCCCCAATCCTTTCCCATCTCTAAAGACCTCAATGTTAAACAGAGACGTAAAGCAGTTAAAAAAAAAAAAAGGAATGCAGCCTGGACCATATGTCACAATGATGTCATACATACCACATAATCTGTGTGTTTACTACATGAGGCGGTAAGAGATTGTAGTGGTATCCCCATCTAGAATTAAACCGATTAATCATATGAAGTAGAATGATAATGAAAAGAATGTGTTGAGGTATACAGAACTTTGAAATTCCATTCAATTAATTATTTCAACAGCTTGAGTGCTATTCATTACTATAATTTATAAATTATGGTAGACCCAAGTGAAGGATTATTGTTTGGTTTAGTTTCATGGTGACAATAATTTGTCTCAACAGTTGGAGTGTTTGTGGTTACACTAGTGGATTACATTGCTTCCTCAATTACTGCCATCTCACAGTTTGTTAGCATTAGAGCCTTACGTCGTTAGTATTCTCGTTCCCAATATTTACATGCAGAGTGAATTTGTGATGATATACCTGGAGCATTGACATGTATATTGGTGTATCAGGTTAGGTTATGCTATATAATCAGATTTTTTTTTATCCGAATGATTATGTTTTCCTTTTTATGTTGAAATTCTTGTTTTCTAATCTTTAAATTATCTTCAGTAGTTTGATTTATTCATACTGAGGTAATATGAGATTAGTATGTAGTCTGCATTTCCTTTTTTTTTTTTTTTTTCAGAATATCCTAGAAGACACTGATCAAGAGGACTCAGTATCTGTGCCTGTTCCTGACAGGTATAATAGTTCTTTGTTATAAAACGTATACCACTTGATATGTGCATTCATGTTATTTGAAAATGCTCATATGAAGATTATTCTGGTTTAATGTGCTCCATTTTTGAATGGCTGGATATTTTATCGGTAGCGTATGTAGATAAAATTATGCTTGCTTAATAACCAAGTCAGTAGATGCTGCCATTATTGTCGTGTTTCATCAACGGAATCATCGACTTCCCAAAGAGAATATTATCTGTGCTCCATTTCTGGAATGATAAATGGCTGATAAAATTTTGGCCTGCCAACATATCCTTGACACCAGACGCACCCCTGGCCTACACCTACGCTAAACCTATCACTTACTATCTTTCATTTCATTTTAGTTGGTAACTTGTATATTTCATGTATTCAAATTACATTTTTATATATATATTTCTACCTCCATTTATTTTTGCCTATAACCGATCTAAATAAAATAATAATAATAAATTTTTGAATTATGCTACACAAAGATTATTTTGTTCCATTTTTATTTCTGGTCAACCTTACCTCCCCACTTGCTCTGCCACCATCATCCGGTCCCTCAGGTACAATGGACCCAATGATGGCAGCAGAGCAAGCTGCCGAGAGCTTGTCCTTTGAAAATATCATCCAGCAGCAAACCTGTGAAGATTTTTGTCAAAGATACGCCGGGGAAAGCCTTGTTTCTCAAAAATACAATCGTTATAGCCTGAATGTAGTTACACTTTCGCAGATGTAGCAACACTTTACTTCCTCTATTGGTATACAGGGTCTGTTAGAAAAGTATCCGACCTTTGGCCAGGGGAAAAAAACTGGCATACATGGAGCGTTGGAAACCTAATCGCCCTTAAAGTAGTCTCCTTGGGACTCGACACACTTGTTCCACTGGTGCCGTCATTGCTGGAAGCATTTCGAGAAAACCTCTTTCGGAATGGAGTTTAGCTCTGCTGTCGTTGGAGCCATAATGCCATCTCTTGTCTGAAATCGCTTTCCTTTCAATTGCATCTTGAGTTTGTAGAACATTCAGAAGTCACAGGGGACCATATCGGGATAGTAAGGAGCCAGTTGTACCACTGGAGTCTTGTTTTTTGCCAAATATGTCTGAATTAAGT
>JARYHS010010215.1:0-75005 GCA_031002005.1 Vandiemenella viatica
TTATTGAAAATGTACACCCCACAGGAAATAGCTCAGCGTGTTTTCTGGTTTATAGAGACACGGGTTACCTAACAGGCACGACATTCAAATTTGGGGTTCTGAACCTCCGCATGCACTTAGAGAGAGAGAAAGAGAGAGCGCGACAGCCCAAAGGTTAATGCAGGGGCGTAGCTACTATGGGGGCTAGGCGGTGCAGTGCACCGGGGCCATCACGCTCAGGGGGGCCCCAAGAATACCTCAAGGGGCCCCTAAGCGCACTCTAGGGGCCCTCAAGCGCAGTAGTTAGAGGGCCCACGAGCCTTCACGGCAAACTGGCGACCTTTTTTTTAGCTCTACCGTCGTCTAAAGGGGCCCCTGAGAAACACAGGAGCCCCTCACTAAGGGCCCTCGCTGCTCAGGGGGGGCCCCAACCCACTGCTCAGGGGCCCTAAAGAACCAATTCAAGGGCCCCATGCTCAGTTTCAGTTCAGGGGGCCCCTACCAGCACACAAAGAAAAAAAAAGGTCGCCCATCTGGCCTGAGAGCCCAAAATAAAATTTTTGCACCAGGGCCCTTGTTGACGTAGCTACGCCACTGGGATAATGTGTTATGCACAACCAAATCATTGGCCCCTTCTTCTTTGCTGAGAAGACAATCAAAGGCCCAGTTTACTTGGATATGCTAATATAATTTGTTGTTCCCCAACTGCAAGTCCTTCAACCGACAGTCATCTTCCAACAGGATAGTGCACCTCCACATTGGGCTCATGAAGTCCGTGATTTTCTAGATAAACAATTTCCTGGTCGGAGTCCAACTGACTGGCCGCCTCGTTCACCTGACATAACCCCCTTGGATTTCTTTCTTTTGGGATATGTAAAAGTCATCGTGTAGCTAACCCCGGTTAGAAATTTGGCAGATCTCAGGCAGAGGATTTCTTCAGCAATTACGACACTTGATCAAGGGATGCTCCAAAGAAGTGTTCTAGAGGCAGAAACAAAACTTTGAGAGATACTCTTCAAAATGCAAAAAACTGCATTGTGATATCTCGTTGCAATCATAATTTATTCAGTGTCAAAGTTGTATAGATAATTCTGGGACACCCTTTAATACGAGGAGTAATGGACACATCATTACAGCTGTCACTGGTGTAGCTAGGTCAACAAGGGCGCCGGTTGCAAAAAATTTGTTTTGTGCCCTCAGGTCAGATGGGCGACCTTTTTTTTGCTTTGTGTTGCTGGTAAGGCGCCCTGAGCTGAGTATGGGGCCCTTGAGTTGTGCTTAGGGGCCCCCTGAGAAGTGGTTGGGTGCCCCCTGAGCAGTGGTTGGGGGCCCCCTGAGTAGTGAGAGGGCCCTTAGTGAGGGGCTTCCTGTGTCTCAGGGGCCCCCTTAGACGACTGTAGAGCTAAAAGAAAAAAAAAAAGATCGCCAGTTTGCGTCGTGGGCCTCTGAACTGTGCTTTGGGGCCCACAGAGGTATGCTTGGGGGCCCCCTGAGCGTAGGGGCCCCGGTCCACTGCACCGCCTAGCCCATAGTAGCTACGCCCCTGACAGCTGTAGCAGCAAAAATCAATCTTGTCTTACAGAGTTTGCTATAAGGAAAATTACTAGTAATCACACTCTACAAAGCTCTAAACATTTCGCACCGTTCTCAGGCGAAGTTGTTAAAAAAGTTCTGCTCTTGCAGGTCTAATAAAGACTGATAGCTTTGTGGGGATTAACGGGAAAAAAGTCATCGTAGTCAGCGTGTAATTGTCTGTAATGGTCTGTTTTCGTAGTGAGTGCAATGCAATACCCCGAACGAGCCAATATTATTACTGTTATTACTTCATAGAGCCACCCGGAAATAATATAATTGGGTTCTTGTTAATTATTGCTGCTGATTTACATAATTGAATTGAATTTCTTTTTATTTGATCCATGAAGTCATAATTTATGACATAGGACAAGTCATCAGTAATTACAATAAGCATTACAATATAATTTTTTTCACAAAATATAGCATTACATATCATTATTATAATTATCATACTTAAAATTGCACAGCAAATACATATGTTCAACTGAAGTTAAATTAATATTTCAATGTTTTACAAGTTACAGTACAAAATAATTTAATCATGTTTGTTCATTTCTCGATTGTTCATATATTCATTGACACTATAGAAGCTATTGACTAATAAAATTTTTTTAGCTTATATTTAAAATTATGTAAATTTGATATTTGTTTTATGTTTTCAGGAAGAGAGTTGTACAGAATTTTAGGCTGGGAGAGTACACTATTTTGGTATAGAGCTTTCTTGTGCCACTATATATGAAAATTGTTCCTATGTGTTTATGTATTTCCTTATTTAGCGCTGCATATTCCTGATGTGATTTCAGGAAGCAGATACACTCAAATAAGTATATACATGGTAGAGTCAGTATTTTTAGTTCTTTAAAAATATCCCTGCAGGATTCTCTACGTTTCATACCTTTCATGATTCTTATAGCTCTCTTTTGAAGTATGAATGCCTGTTTTGCATGTGTTGAATTTCCCCAAAAAATTATACCATATCTTAATAAGCTATGCATATATGAATAGTAGGCACACAACATTGTTTTCAAAGAGCAGCAATCTTTAAGCATTCTTAAAATATAACAACATTTGCTTAACTTCTTATTCAGTGATTCAACATGTTTATCCCACTTTAAATGTTCATTCAACCATATTCCTAAAAATTTTGTGCCATGTATTTGTTTTATATAGGTATCTCCTATCTTCACTAAATTACTGCTGTTATTTTTGTTTATTAGTAATAATTAGTAATGTTTCTATGTTAGTTTTCTCAGTTTTAAATGATTATAAATAAAGTGTTAATGAATAATCACAGTCATTAAACACCGAAATAAAAGCCGGCTGTATTATTTCCCTTGCAAAGATTGATGTAATTTATGGAACGGTTTAGTGGAAAAATTTGAAACCGGTAGTTCCGCTGGTGGCCACCAGAGCGCTTTTGCGCAGTGACTTGTTTGCAGTCGGCCATTGTGTGGTTTGTCGTAGTGGGTTGCAGCTGTTTCGTCTAACGAAATCGGTAAGTTAAAAAATCAGGGCGAAAGGACATTTTACTTTGGTTTTTAACTGTGTTTTCGTTGAACTGTAACTTTCTTGGCGTCAGCAAGCTTTCCTTTTCGTTCCGATATTGTCCACTACATTCAGCACTAATAGTTTTTAAACTTTACTTGATGAAGCATTTTGTGTGACGCATTCTGAGACAGGTTAAAACACCAAACTGCGAAGTGCTACAATACAACGGCTGACAATAGAAAAATACTACAAGACAATGATGTTTTTAACACCACGCTGGCTTCGTGTTTGGAAAATTTCCTTTCACTCGCCATTTGCCGCCATGCCTGTGCGAAGCATTGCCACCGAATCTTGTTTCAAATGTGACACGATATATGTCCGCCTTTGTAACTGTTGGTTGATTCGGTTTCGTGTGTAATATTTTTTGCTACAGTTTTCTCGCGTAATAGTTACTTCCCGTGCGAGTTGCGTTACTTTATGAAAGTAATTCGCTCACTCCTACGCCCTTGTTACGTTATGTAGAGATTTATGCGTGTAATTTCCACGGGTAGAATTTTTCGTTGTCGTAAACAGTTTTTGGATATAAAACGTTTTTCTTTTAATTATTCCGTAGGGAGCGTGCATAAACCACGTAGCTCCATTTTGGCCTCTTCTGAAACCTTCCTCCCTCCCCCTCCCCCATGGGCGTATCCAGCGAGTGGCAGAGGGGGCTGCTGCCCCCCCCCCCCTAGAAGAAAAATTAAGTTGCCTTCAGTACGCTTCGACGAGTGAAGAACTAGTTCAGGAGCACTTTGGGAGAGAAAGATTGACTGGATTATGTCTGATGAGTGTGCATCGAAATTTCGTGAAAGAACACCATGAGATATTGACAAACAAAATTATTGAAATTAAAAATCCGAGACAATTAATGTTTACATAAAAAACTAACTGACTTACGATCTTAATTAGCTACATAGTAGGTCCTTAGATTGAGTAGTTCGGTTACTATATTAATCAATGATAAAAATAGTTTCCTGAATAGGTTTGAGTTTGATTTTGTAATGTCATGTTTCAGTCCCCCACCCCACTTCCTCAAAACCAAAATGAGTTGCCCCCCCTAGTTCAAATCCTGCCCCCTCTAGTTCTGATCCTGGATACGCCCTTGCTCCCCCCCCCCCCTACCCAACCGCGTGGCACGTAACTTTTTCATTATTGATTACAGAAGATATTTTGTACTGTTTTCTCTTGTCAGACTATCGTAAATTACACATGGAGACAAATGACATAAATAAACACACATTGTTGTGTGTTCTGCACCTCATTTGAACTGTGACAAATAATATGAATGGAAAGCTACGTGGCCTGGCTCGAAATCCTCCCCCCCCCCCCGTTTTTCCTACGTAGCCCAGCGTAGCTTACCAGCTAATCGCTCCCCAGTCTAGACCATGTCACGTAGTTTATGGACGCTGCTCAGCACTATTTTTATGGTAGACAAATTTCTTGTAACGAATTGCTGATGTTTACTATTTTAACGGCTTCTGATGTCGGAATCCATTTTGGATGCATTTTGACCACATTGGAGAACTCCTTCGTGACAAATTTGTGTGCTGTACGGCAACGGAGAAGTAACAGTTCAGTCTATTCTTTGTCGCCATTTTACTAATTTTTCTGATTTTATCTTGTATATGCTGATTACACTTTCAAGCCTACAGAAATATTTTTTTTAAAAAAAATGTTCTAGATAGGCATTACCAAGGACCAGCAAAATGTTAAAAATTGTCCTGCAGACCAATAACTTACATGGGCCTCATAATTTTGTTTATGTGTGTTACTAATCTACTAACTGTTATCGGTACGCAAAGGGGTCCTTTCAAATACTGTCTACAATTTTTTTTTTTTTTTGCTGTCATCAGTCTTTCAACTGCCTTGATTCAATCCTCCATCCCTTCCTATCTTGTGCTAACCTCTTCATCTCTACATACCCCTTACAACCCACGTCCTCAATTATCTGCTTCATATATTCTAATCTCTGTCTTCCTCTACAGTTCTGTTCCCTCCACTAACAAATTAACCAATCCAGCATGTCTCAGAATATGACCTACCAGCCTCTCTCTTCTTTCAGTAACCTTCTTCCACAAACTTCTTTTCCCACCCATCATTTCCAAAACTCGTTCATTCTTACTTTGTCTGTCCACCTAATTTTCAGCATTCTTCTGTAGCACCACATTTCAAATGCTGCAATTTTCATTCTTTCTGGTATTCCCTAAAGTCCATATTTCGCTACAATAAAGTGCTGTGCTCCACACATAGAGGTTTAAAAAGGTTTTTCTCATTCCGAGATCAATGTTTGAAACTAAAAGTTTTCTCTTTTTCATGAAGGCTCTTTTTGCTAGTGCTATTCAGCTTTAACATCATTTCTGCTTCGGCCATCGGTTGTAATTTTGCAGAATTCACTTACTTCTCCTATGCATTGAGATTTTGAGCATCCAAGGTATGCGTAAGGAGACATGATACAAATACATTTCAAAAACATTAATTCTTTTCTCTAGATTTTGATCTAAGGTCCAGCTTTCACATCCACAGATAAGAATGGAGAACATGTAGCAGCGAATCATTCGTAATTGCAGACTAAGATCCGATCTTATGTTCAGACTATGTTAGTAATGATGCAGTCATATTCTGGAAAAACCATATTTTTACTGGTTGCTGAAATACTGATTAGTTTTAGAACGTTTGGCTTATAACTCGTACCCACTTATAGCCTTATACAGTGAACAATTTTTCCTAATTTGTTTTTGTTGCTATATTTTTGGTAGCTATCCAAACTATAAACCATCAATCTACCTCCATAACTACATGCTCTTAGGAAATCATTATTAGATTTTTTAAAAATGGATTTTTTGAGTTGTGGTTCCTCAAATTGTGAATTTTTGGACACTTCAGTGATTTGTTCTATGATCCAAATTTATCGTGGATTGAAATAAATTTGACTAGCCTACCTGTTTGGGGGGGGGGGGAGAGTATAAAATGACATTGTTAAAAAAATTACCTCAACTTCTTTTGTATGAGAAAAAATTTCTTATAACTACAAAAAATCACAATTCTTTCTAATTGAATATATTTTTTGACTTAGGGAGCGTGCACAAACTACGTCGCTCGGTCCAGGGAGGGAGGGGGGGGAGGTTGGCTGGAAGGCTACGCTGGGCTATGTGGGGGGGGGGGGGTTTCTGAGCCAGGCCACGTAGCTTTCCTTTCATAATATTTGTCACATTTAAATTGAAGAACAGAACACACAACAGTATGTGAATATTTATTTCCTTACTTAATTATCTCCGTATGTAATTTACAATCGTCTGACAAGAGAAAACGGTACAAAATGTCCTCTGGAATCAAAAGGGGGGAAAAAGCTACGTGCTAGTTGGGGGTGGGGAGGGGGGGTAGTAGCAAAAGCCATGTAGGGGCTAAGTGGGGGGGGGGGGGAGGGGGTGTGTTCACAGGAGGCCAAGATGGAGAAGCTCAATTATTGTAATTTTAAAATTCATTTCAATAGCTTCGAAACATCAATTTCAATTCTCTAGCTGTTATAGATCATGAGTGTTTTTCAATTAAACCCATTAAGGCCAGGCGCACAATTGACGCGCAGTCGACGCAGCGCAGCACAGTTTCTGTGTCTATGTTTTTGGGCTGGAACAGAGCAGAGCAGGCCAGCGCAGTACTGCGTCACGTTGTGATCACTGTGCCACGCAGCTCACTCGTGCCGGTTTACAACGTAACACTTCACGTGTCATTTATAATCTTGCTTTACTTATAATCATTTTCAACTATGGAATAAGAAAAATTGATTAATCCTGGTGCGTAACCAATCCTGCGATTCACAATATCAGTCATAAAAAAATACATAAAAATTAATTTAAACAAGAGATTTGGACAATGAGCCCAACAAGTGGCGAGTAAATTCAGCATTTATTTATGATATAACTGTCCATTTACAATTTTCACTTTTATTTTCTCCTTTTGCAGTTCATTTTTAATAAAACTTTAAAATATATTGATATTTGGGCTATTATTACATTATTTTTTTTCTTATTATTTGTACTACATCTTTCAATAGTGTACCCAAAAACACTTTTTTTGGGGGAGGATTCTTGTGAAGACAATTTGTTGAACACTGCTTTTTTAGTTTCAAGTATTTCTTACGTTCTGTTATGTAGTTATTTAAAAATATAATAAGAAATAAAAGAGAAATACATTCTTATAAATGTCATGTACCTTCAAACGCCTAAATAATTAAATAAATAACCACGAAATTACTGCGAGATTTTCTTCAGTTCTAATAGGTAATTGAGTGTAGTCGAGAAAATAATGGGTTAGTTTATGCCGTGAATCTCCGCTTGAGTCATCCAAAAGTAATCTTTTGAGAATTCTCTTCGTTACTGCAAAAGCCAGATGAGTTTGTTCTTTTCATATACTCACTTTTGCGTAGTTTTCATATAACTCAGCTTCTGTTAAAGTAATAACAATTTTCCAAGCTCGGCATCCCAATCTGATTCAGAAATCAAAAAATGAGTTTTTGCATCGACATGTTTATGGTTACGCTTTTTTGTAGGTTTCTTCGCACAACACAGCAATGCTTTGTAAACTGCGCTCTACTATGCGCGGGTGACTGCTCGACACAGTTTCATTGTCTGTGCTGCCCCTACTGCGCCACGCAACTCAATGTAAAGTATTGCACGATTTTCAAAATGTATGGACTTTTTTTGCCAAATTTCGCACTCAACACACTAATATTTGAGTCGAGTAGTGTCAGAACAGTAGTATGGAATGGAGTTACTGAAGATATGCTAAATTTAATGTCGGCAAAGAAAATGTATGGTCCTTAAAAAGTAGGCACAGCAGTAGTGATGAAATTGACAATGTATAAAGACTTGAAAATAAACAAATCTTAATTTTGACTCTCTCTTCGATAATAATTGTTTCAGTCTTTCAGTTAGCGAGTCTCCGGAATTTTGTACCCAATATACGGAAATTTAGTGGCCATCTACGGATATTCAAAGCCACGTGGCTGGCAGCACAGCCCCCATGACAGAACTAATGCTGTTCGCTGGCAACTCCACCGCGTTTTCACATTTACCCCCCCCCCCCCCCCTCACAGCGTGGTTCAATTGCGGCTGGTCGTGGTGACTTGGGACCTGCATGAGCTCCACCCTAGTGTGCTGCGCCTCCTTCACCACTTTCTTCAGGTCACTCTCTATACTATAATTAGCATTTCTATCGACACTGTTCCCCGCACCTCCCACTATCACTACCTTATCCTCCTTGGTTTTTATGTGGCTTGTTCTCTAGAAACACTCCTATTGCTTGTTTACATCTTTTTTTGTTCTTTATGGAATCCTCCCTACTGCACGCAAATTAAAAAAATAATAATAATTGAATTACGAAACCTGTGATTGTAGTTATACAATATTTACCTCGGATAATTCTAACAACTTGTCGTATGATCGATTGCGAAAGTTTTTGTAATCACGTCACTTAAATTTTCACATACGTGGAAAACACTTTTTGAGTTCTATAGTTTTAAATGATCTCTAGAGAAGTTTTTCCATGTTTTATGTTTGTATCAATTACTATGGGCTACAATTTTATGAAATAACTTTTAATTAAGAAACAACTAGTACAGAGTCATCAAACTGAAATGCAGTTATAAACTCGTGGATAGCAGTGTACAACAGCTGCGCGTAGTTTTACAAATTGAAAAAAAAAAAAAAACTTCAGCTTTGTAAAAAAAAGAAAAGAATTAAAAACCTAGCACCCTTGTTTTTTTCTAAATTTGTTTTTTTTTTTTCCAAAAGCAGTGTATTTCATAAATTATAGTTTTATTTACTTTTACAATTGTGTTTTAAATCTTACTGAATCATGTAATGTCTTACGTAATGATTCATAATTGTATCTATATAGGTAACATAATTTTATTCATCCTCTATGTCAGTACCACATTCACTAGTATCAGTAGTACCAACACTAGTTCAGTCGGAGTCGGAATTTTCTGTTTCTTCTTCTGTCTCCTCTAGATCCATAACTTCAGAAATAGTTACATTTTCTTTCACTGGTTGTTCTTGCATTGTACGCAAAAGATTTCGAGACTGCAATTTTAAACTGTGAGCAAAGTACACACTGTGTATAAATACTGCGCAGATAGTTCTGTATTAAGGTCTATTAAGTTTGAATTTAAATCTATTTTCACACAAAATAGGAGCTTTATTTCTTTTTCAATCGTTGGTTTACGCCAACGGTTGCAAGGAAATGATTCCTAATTACTGACAATTTAATGACTCAGTATCACAAACGTATACGAATATAAGGAAAGCACAATAAGTAATAAAAAGAGGCAAAAAACCGGAGATAAATCTAAAATTCCTAATTTTTTGAAAAGATCCGTAGATCTACAGATAAAGTTGTAGCTGGCAGCACTAGTTCAAATAGCGAGTATCAATCCAAACAACGGGGAACGGGGATTCCTTCTGGAGCAACCTAGCCTCTTCGGGAAGTCCCGGCTCGTAAAAGAAAACTTCAGTCAACGTTGCCAATATTTTCCTACATTTTTTTATACTGAACCAGAAAAATGTAGTAGATTTAAAAATCAAGATAAGTACTTAGTACAAACGGGAAAACAGCGATATTAAACGATAAATGCCTTACAAATTTGATAATTAGTAGTTATGAAAAAAAGTGTCCCAGAAAGAAAACCTTGTTTTATTCATAGTTTTTTCATGGTTTTTTGCAAGTGAGAAAAGAAACCCGTTTTTTTGCAACACCAGCTGTGCGCATCCGCAACGCAGCCTATCTTCTCTTACCACTGAGCATTCGGATTGAAAGCAGGTTCGAATTCCCATCCGACCAGCCACATCTCCGTTTTCGCTTCAGATGAATAACAGCATTTTTCCTTCAAAAGGCTATGGCCGAATTCCTTCCCATTCCTTACTCCCAGTCCATTCCCGCCTCTACTGACCTCGACGTCGAACAACAGACTGAGTCCATTCTCACTTATTGTTTACAATCGCAGTTCGCCTGTCGCCACCAGAGCGTTGTTATCTGCTTACTGGCTATTGTCGATGAGTTTTTTTTGGTCTCCGGAGAGTTTTGGTAATTTCGACAGCTATCTGGTCTCTGTAGTTCGTATTTATGTTACCAGTAATAGCAAGTGATTCCGTCTGCAAGCTCTACTAGAGCTGGTTTTTTGTCATTTAAAACTCTATTGCTCTCAGAATCTGTCTATTACAATAGCAATAATACGTTTTATTTATTTTTTGCCAGTGGCGGCTCCTGGTTTTTATACTGGGGAAGGCTGCGAATATTTTACTCCTGCCGTCAAAGCCCCGATGGCGAGAGTCGTGCAGAGTCCCCCCCCCCCCCCCTACAACTCTGTCTTAAAATAAATATTTTTGGCAGTTCAATCTAACGGACATGTGATTGTATTAAATATTTTTCACTGGAATTATGTTTTTTTACCTTTGCATGAAAATTCTTTAAGTCTGTAATACCATTCTCTGTCCAAACGTAGTCTTTACAATTCGTAACAAGACATGAGAAACATAAAAATTAACTTTTTACTTCACAACCACGCAATTACACATTGCTCTGCTGAAATTGCTAATATACCCTTGCCTGAATATGCAGTGTTTTTGTTCGTGACTGATGTTAAAATTGGTCTAGGCGCTCAAAGATTATTCACGTTAACTCTAAACTCGTGTTTCAAATTGTTCCCCAGTAAATTGCAGACCGAATTCATATCGTACATTCAGAGTGCCAGAAAGCTGCAGCTATTTTCAAAAACGAAAATATAATTAACAAAAGTTCAGGCTCAACCGCACAACACAAAAATAAACTTCCAAATAACACACTTTCTCATGTAAACTCCTTTAGCAACTTAGATAATGATATGTTTCGCGCCCTTATTTCATCTAATCGTTCGAAAAATCCTCACTAGATGGTGAAACTTATATGACTGTATTCTAGTGCACTCTAACGGAATGTTTACAAACTTAGTGTGCCGGTACAGTGACCAACGCCCAAAACATAAAATTAGCTTTTACATTGTCAACATATAAATATTTAATGTTGATAGATAGATAGATATGTTCACTTTGATCCCATGTGAGAATAATCTTGGGGATGTGGAACAGTACATACACTTATTTCTAATGTCAATATTACTATATAATTGATAATATTATTATATATTGACAACAAGTTAGCAACAACCCATTAGTATAACCAATATCTCCTGTAATCTAAAAATACAATCCCAAGTTAATTAATACTTATTATGTGGAACAGTGTATACACTTGTTATCAGCATCTAATAACCAGTTATTTTCTTACCAACCAGTTACCATGATACGTTTCACTGTAATTTGTGACTACATATTATATTATGTTAGTTGCTATTTATGTGGAACAGTACACACACCTATTAGCAATATCAATTATATTACCATCAACTCATAAGCAGTCAATTACTTAAAAACCTGTTAGTATGATAATTTTTCACAGCAGTTTTTGAGTGCATGCTATCCCATGTTAGTTACTATATATGAGTGAAATTTTTGTAAACAGTGTAATTAGTTCATTTGTCAAAGGTTTCAACAGAAAGAAAAACCATATATCATTTTAGTAATTGTGGATAATTTTGTCACCTTCCCCATCCATACACTATATATACTATTTTATCAGTCATTCTTAGTTACCAAATTCCAAGAATAAAATTCTTTCACAGAGTAAAATAGGTTCTGAAGCAGAAACTCTTTCAGTTTGGACTTAAAGTAGTTGGGTTTTTGTAGATAACATTTAATTTCTGTTGGTAATATATTGAATAAGGAAGCTCCAGTAAATGTTAACCCTTTCTGTACAATTGACAGTGATTTGTAATCCTTGTGAATATTATATTTATTCCTAGTATTATGGCTATGTATGTCAGCATTAAGATTGAAGTGTTCAGGATTTTCCACTACAAATGATAGTACAGAGTATACATACTGTGCTGGCATTGTTAGTACACCCAGGTTTTTAAATAGATTTCTGCACGACGTCTGTGGGCATTGCTCCACAAATAGTTCTTATAGCACGCTTTTGCAATTTAAATACCCTCTGTGCTAGTGATGAATTTCCCCAGAATGAGATGCCATAAGTGAGCAGGGAATGAAAATATGCAAAATATACTAACTTTCTGGTTTCTGTATTAGCTATTCTAGATATTACCCTCAGTGAAAATGTTGCAGAATTCAGTTTTTTGAGAAGTTGTTGAATATGCTGTTTCCAGTTCAATTTGTTATCTATATATACACCCAGGAATTTTGTGAAACTGCTTTCATTGATTGCTTTTCCTTCTGATATCACATTATAGCTGTCCTTTGTTTTATTTTTTATAACAAACTGAAGTAACTGTGTCTTTTCTATAATAAGTATTAGTTTGTTGGCATTAAACCACCTGTTAATTTTCTTTATAACATCATTTGCTGTTTTTTTAAGGTTTCGTGCTGATAGGTCTTTCAAGGATATGCTAGTATCATCTGCAAAGAGCACCATGTGTTCATTATCACCTAGTATATGTGGGAGATCATTTATATAGATTAAGAGCAGCAGAGGGCCAAGAATTGAACCCTGAGGCACACCACATTTAACTTTACCCCATTCTGAGTTTATAACATCTTCTGTATTAGCATCTTTCAGAGATACACATTGCTTTCTATTTTGCAGGTATGATTTAAACCAATGTCCTGGCTTACCACTAACTCCATAGTGATCTAATTTACCTAGTAGAATCTTATGATCAACACAGTCAAAAGCCTTAGCAAGATCACAGAATATACCTAGGGAATTTAATTTTTTATGCATTGATTTCAGTATGTTGTTTACAAAAGCAAAAATTGCCGAATCTGTTGAAACGCCTTGTCTAAAACCAAACTGTACTTTTATGAGTAGGTCATTCTTTTGTAGGTGTGCATACACCCTTCTATACATTGCTTTTTCAAAGATTTTTGAAAATGCTGGTGGAAGTGATATCGGTCTGTAATTTTCAATCTTTGAGGTATCACCCTTTTTATAAAGCGGTTTGATTATTGACTTCTTGAGTGAGTCAGGAAAGATACCTTCTTCAAAAGAACTATTACAAATATGACTAATAACTCTACTAATGCTGGTGTTACATTGTTTTACTACATGGGTTGAAACCTCATCATAACCAAAATGACTTTTTATTTTTGAGGGATTTAATAATTTTTTCAATTTCACTTTGACTGGTGGGAAATAGAGACATAGTTGCTGTTTTTGGTGATAAGGATTTAAGTATTGCTATAGCATCCATATTCCCAATATATTTTCCTTTTATTTTTTCAGCAACTGTTAAGAAGTAGTTATTGAAAGCACTTCCTACATAAGAGGGGTCAGTTACAACCTTATCATTAATGCTTATAGATATAGGTTTATGTTCAAGGGATGATACAGTTGTTTCTCTTTTAATAATTTTCCAGATATTTTTTATCTTATTATCTGAACTAGTAATCTCATAGTTTATGGCCAAACATTTAGCTTCTTTTATTACTTTGGTTAAAATTCTACAGTAAGTTTTGTAATGTTGTCTGAGAAGCATATTATCAGTATTCCTAACTTTTACATACAATTCCCTTTTATGTCTGCAAGATGTTTTAATACCATCTGTAACCCAATTTTTGTTTACTCGTTTTTGACCAATTGGAGCTAGTTTTGTAGGGAAGCACCTTTTGTAAATTTCTAAAAACCTTTGGTGAAAGTAATTGAATTTATTGTTTACCCCTTTTAATTTATAAACAGTGCTCCAGTCCTCATTGAGAAGTTCATCATTTAATATTTTTACTGAATTGTTCTTTAATGGCCTAACTCTGACAAATCCTTTCTTTTTGTTATTTTCATTTCCCACAACATCCAAAGTATTTATTTGAGCATTATGGTCTGACAAACCATTTTCCATTGGAACTGTTTCATGTATTTCTAATTTATTGTGCTCTACAAAAATGTTATAAATAATGATACTACTATCTTTTTGTGTTCTAGTTGTGAAATTTACAGTTTGATAGAGATTGAATGATCTAAGCATTCCTAGAAGATAATCTGTCTGGTTACATTCTACAGCAAAATTTATGTTGAAGTCTCCACAGAGGATAATTTCCCTTTTAGTTCGTGATAAATTTATTAGAACCGCTTCAAGTTTATTACAAAATTTACTGAATTCTCCTGTGGGAGCCCTATAAACTGTCAGCGCTATAAGATATTTGTTTTCTAATTCCAACTGTATTGCACAATATTCAAAATCTTGTTCTATACAGTATTTACTTACATCTAACGATTTTGTCTCATTATTTTCTCTTACATATATTGCTGCACCACCCATTCTCATCTCTGACCTGCAATAACAAGAAGCTAATCTATATCCAATAAAAGGGAGGAGACCTATTTCAGAATTCTTCAGATGATGATCTGTCAGACAAACGATATTTATGTTAAGATTCAATGATTTTTGGGTTTCTCCTATAGATATTATCAACTCATCAAGCTTGCTTGAGATACCCCTAATGTTTTGATGGAACAAAGCTATTTTAGACTGACATTCTTTATTTTTTACTGTAATACCATTATGTACATTTATTAAATAACTCTTCCTACTCTTGACGTTTGGCCTAAAAAGACTGAGTCCTACCACCAATTACCACTGGGATGGGGTTCACATCCAACCTGCCTCTCCTGATGCTATTGGCAATCAGTTGCGTTAGCTTCTGCTTGCCCCGAACATTCAGGTGGAGTCCATGGGAGGTATGGTCACTCCGTGTTATGCCAGAAACATCTATCAGACCAATGTGTGTTCGGTCAGCCTGACACAATGCACGCTTCAGATCTGCCTGTGTACGCTGTACATGACCACGCATCCAGGGTTCATCATAACGCTTGAACAGGTTAACAAAACCAACATTGGTGTGAGTGGTGTTTTTAGCAATGTTGTCAATGTCTGTTTCAAGACAATAATTGAGATTTCTGGACAGACTGTTTCCAGGACCCCCAACTATGATTATATGATCCTCTTTAGTAATATCTTTCCCAAGGTTTGAAATTTCATCCACAACATTGCCAAGTTCTGCATTAGGCTTAAATATACTACACACCTCAACATCCGAGCCCAGGCTTGACTGTAACATTGCACTTAACCCCCTACTGTGACTACTTCCAAGCAATAACACCTTCTTGGATTTATTTTTACGAGCTTTGCACAATGTGTGCTTTTTTACAACTTTATTGCAATGAGACAGCCCTGCTGTGGTATCTGATACATCCTCAGTTAGATTCTCCAACAACCCAAAAGTATTGGAAATTTCCAACTGAAAATTTGTAGAATGCGGGTCCTGTTGTTTCCTTCCAGTTTTGGCTGCAGTCCACTGGAATTCCTTAACATTTAATGCTGCTTTTTCAGCCTTCAAAACATTGAGTTCTTTAGTTAATTCAGCCAATGTGGATTCGAGACAAGAGATCCTACTTTCTAGTTCACTCTTTTCCTTCCTACTTTTGCAAGTCAAACAACTCCAAGGGGAGTGAAGCGCATTTTCAGCTTCCATTTAGCCACATTTAGGATGAAAACAAACTCCACAATCATTACAGCCGTTTCTCTGCTTTACAACCCTGCGACAGCCACCATACTTCATGCTCATTGAGATCTTAAACAAAACAAACTATGTGCCCTTGAAGCGAGTTGTAAATTAACCTATAAATACCTTTCCTTATTATGCAATATAATTTCCACAAGACACACCTTTCTCCGCTTACCACGCAAGCAAACCAATTTTAACAATAAACCTGTCAGTAACTGCTTGTTTCCTTCACTGATAGAAGATTAATTTCCTTTAACGGTTATTAGTATAATGTAAACAACACACACGAGTTTTAAACTTGTCGAACCAACACCTTTTTGAACTATTTAAACTATGATACTTTGCTACACAGTGTTACTACACTCAAATTCACTAAACACGCCACCAGACTAATATTTCTACACGTTATTTAATATTAAAAGTAATTTAAAACAGCTGGTATCAGTTCACAACTTCCACGAGTAAGAAACCAGAAATATTTCTGCCCACATTAATGACGCATGAAAGCATAAACTGGAGATACAGTGACGGATTCGATAGTGGAAGTTCAACCACTCTGCTTATTTCCCTGCTTTGTAACAAGCGTTACAAGGAAATCATGATGGGGTTGGTACGACTCCCTTAGGCTCTGCTGTCTGAGCCTACAGCAAACCCATAACAGCAATGCTCCGTAAAAGCCACGCCCCCCAATACTCCGCTACAGGCAATGTAATGGCGTCCAAAGGCGCAGCCTTAAAAATACCACCCGTTTGAGAAACATTGTTGTATATCAACAGTACTAAAAATATTGACTGTCAGTGTTTAAATGTGTGTGGAAAATTCTGGAAATGCTTCCTTATAATTTAAATTATGTATTACTCTATTTAAAAACATATTTTGATATATCTTTTGGGGTGGCTCTGCCTCAGAGCCTTTAACAACGAGCCGCTATTACTTTTTGCACTGACTGTTATTCTGTCAATATAATAATATAACTATGGGATAGAGAGTAACTACACTGCCACGCAAAACAAGTAAAACACACCAAAGAGGAGGTGATAGCGAAATTCAACTTCACAGGTTAATAGTATATGTCATGTTATTTCGGTCATTACAAAATCGAGTTAAATATACAAACAACTTGTATGAGCCCATTTATCAGTGTTACATTGCACCCCCACTGGCCTGTATGCATGCGCTGATTCGGTTGGTAAGGGTTTTATGAAGCTGTTGTGTCTCCTCTGCCCACAACTGTTGTAACTGGTCCTCGATATCCTTGTTACGAGCACTGGGACGCATTTGATGTGGGAGACGATCCCAAATATATTCTACTGGCGACAGATCTGAGGTTCTTACTGGCCACGGCAATACTTCACCATCACGTAGACAGTTCATAGAGATATGTGCTGTGTGTCCTTTTGAAAAATGGCACCACTATTCTGTCACATGAGAGGTAACACATGAGGACGCAGGATGTCCGTGACATACCGTTGTGCCTTCAGAGTTCCCTCAGCCACTACCAGCCGTGACTTAGTCATACCCGTTGGGTCTCCACATCCTTACGCTCCCCCAATGGTCGCCACAAAGTTCGTCAGTGGTAGTCACCCTAGAGTGCAGAGCCTCTATTCATCGCGGAACAAGATGTGATGCCACTCATCAACAGTCCTAGATTCCCAATCTCGTCAACGTTCCAAACGCAACTGTTAGGCTGCCTTTCGATTACGCGGCTAGTTGCGGGCGACCGCAGTCGCTAGCGGCTAGTTTTGTAGCGACTGTTGTAGTGACTGCGCGCTACTGTATTCCACAAACCAGCTCATTTTCAGAAATAAATGATGTTAACAAAAAGAAAACGAAAATATAGATTTGGATACATCCTTTGTTTTTTGCGTTGGTGTCGGAGCTTACGGAAAATGCAGTGACGCATTTATATCTCGATATAATATATACTATAAAAAGAACACACCGATACATTATGTTTTCGTCGGTGATGATCCTTTCTCACTAACTGATAAAGTTTTATGTCCGTAAGGAGGGCGACCTTTGACAACAAAAAAGAGTTTTTAACAGCAGGTAAGGCGATAAATTTGGTATAATTAATTAAATTAAATTGCAATAGAGTGCACGCACCGGTGGCAATTTCCCCTTTCCTGCATCCACCTACATTCGCACTCTACATATTTTAAATTTATATTCTTTCAACTTTTTGTAAATTATTCATCATTTCTCTTGATAACTTATTCCAATCCCTGACACCCTTACCTAAAAAAGAGAATCTTCCTTGCCTGAAATCGAGTCCCAGCTTGTGGTCATGGTCATCTTTCCCTTCCATGCATTACTTTTCATTCTTACACCAATATCTTTTCATGTCTCCTCACCAATATACGAGTTGTACACACCCATGACTCTCTTCACCTTCGTCCTGTCTTGCAATTAATCCCATTCCATCTCTTTTTAAATGGCGTATATTTCACAGACCTATAAACGCATACATAGATTTTTCTATAGATAGCGTAAGCTACGTGTATTTTGCGTAGTTTTGTACGTGAAAGGCGGTCAGTCGCGCGCTGTTAGTCGCGCAGTGTGAATGACGCTGTACTTTTACATTGCTATTGAGTCGCGCGCGGCTGCTCGAGGTCGCGTGTTCTTTTGCAGTCGTGGCGACTGCCAAGTCGCGGTCGCGTCAATGGGTATGGTCAATGCCATAACTGAAAAAATAACAATCGCGCGCGGCCAGCCGCTTAGTGGAAAAGAGGCCTTAGTGCAGCGCTGTTAACGGCAGCCTACTCTTGGGACTGTAATTCCCTAGTCCAGTTGCTGCTAAGCTTCGACCAGTGGCGCGGGATGACACAGAATGTTGCAGCGAGTCCATTAATTTATTCGGAAGGTGGGCGCAGATGTGAGGTGATGTGATGTGCTTGGTGCACTATACGGCGATCATCCTTTGTGGTGGTGAAACACGGTCAAGCGGGATCTTGACGACGGATATGCTCGCCCTCACTTCCGATGTCAGGCCGCAGTCACGTCTGAATGCTCTGTAAATAGGGATACTTCACGATTCGACCAGCCGGCCAAATGGAGACCGACAATGAGACACCTTTCAAACTGTCAGGTGCTGATAACATTGTGTCACACGAGTACACAGCATCTACGTATATTTGACTCAACATCTGACCCTGTTCACGACTAGGGATATTCATTACACATCGATCCATCGTATCCATTCTAGGTTTACCATATGATACATCGGATGTTTTGACAGATAATTTTTCTATTCGCATCTATGCATCGATTTAAAAAAAATAAAAACATCGAATCAATGAAAAAGTTACTCTGGTTAATAATAAGAAAAAGAAAATAGAAATAAATTTTAAGATTAGTAAATTTATTCAAGATAAATTAAGTTATTTAAATTTGAAGTAACTGCCATTTATAGGTAGTAACACTTGTGAGCAAATGGCGGGGCATAACAGCGGTGAATATAAATTTTTCTTGCGATTGGCTATCCTGTCCGTACAGTGAATAAATTAAATTAATTTCTTAGGTTCGCTCATAATGTTTGCCGGTGAATCAAGAAGTTCCGACAAGATGGAACGGCACATTCTAAATGATTGAGAGGTTTTTAGGGTTGTCGTCAATAATATAATTATTCGCCATAAAAATGCACCACTTACGCCCAATGCGTCAGGACTGTCAATTCTCTCTTCTGCGTCCTCTAGAAGCTGCAACGGAAGAGGTGTCTGGTGATGGCCACTGCACTAGCAGCAAGGTCATTCCGTTAATCCATAGCTTAGTTTTAAGAATCCAATCCTCATACTGCAAGAGTTATTCGTCAAAGAATTGAAATCGTTTGAGCTTAAAGAAATTGATAAAAAGAAAGGGTGCTATAGAGAGAGTGACTCCATTCGCCACAGTGACTGTATTGGATACAAGGTTTTTTTTTTTTTTTAAATATACTTTAGGGACGCACTTTCTCCCTCTACGGCAGTTGAAAAAACCAAAGACTTAATACAAATAATACTCAAAATTTTGAAATGTTGGAATCCGATTCAGACCAATCTGGAAAATCAGAAGAGAGCGTTTCTTTATGGAAAGATCATCACAAATTAGTAAACAAGAGCTGGAAATTAACACAGTGTAAGACTGCAATTTCGTATTATCTATTTATTTGTATAGTCGAGTAGGAAGACTCAATGAGAATCGTTTAGAAATATGGAGTGGTATAAAAGTTCAGTTTCCTAATGTTTATAACATTTCCTTCAGTTGTCGGGACTTTTGTTCCACCCGAACGTATATAGAATGAATGGAAAACGATTAAGTAAACTTTTCTTTCTGCAAAGTTTGCCCAAACACCAATGGTGTTAAGTGGTTAAAGACTTAATATAAATATTTTTAGGCAGATGTAGTATTCAATGACTGGTTCTTTATTGTAATGGTCTGATATCATAATGAAATATTTCTTTTATATTTAGTGTTTGTTCCGCTTAGAAAGTTATATCTCACTCATACAACATTACTTAACCAACACACAGTAATTATAAAATTAATTTTTTAATTTTGGGTGAGTGGTTAATGTTCTGGCCTCACATTTGGGAGAACGCGGGTTCGAATCCCATCCGGGCATCCAGATTTGGGTTTTCCATGCCGGGATGGTTCCTTCAAAAGGCCATGGCCGAATTCCTTAGCGCTCCTTGCCACCAGGCATTTCCTGCCTCTAATGACATCGACGAGGTGTAAAGCCATGAACAAGAAAAGCATAAAATTAAACACATCATTACAGCTGCAGCACTACACTGCTGGTATAGTGTTACTCTCGTTCTTACACCGACCAAACGAAGAACTATCTGGAAATGGTGAATGTCAAATTATTGTCACATTTTCTCTTGGCGATTTTAAAGGAACAGGTAAGAGATAAATGAAACGACAGTTGATGACGAATATTGTTGGTTTGTATTTGTTGAACTAAGAAAATCACAAAGGTATTCCTGTTGAAAAAAACATCAATGTTTTTAACCGATTCATCGTAAAACATCGATGTATGGGTCCGATGTATTACAACGAAAGGAAAAAATTGATGTACTTTCTAAGTGGACGCCCCTATTCACGACTAGGGTTGCCAGCCGTCCGGTTCTAAGGCGATTTAACTGCGTCCTGTTAACTACTCGCGACCGAACGCAAAATGTCCGGTTATTAAGAAATTTCAAAAATTATTGAAATAAACAAAGTCGTTTCCCTCATTCCCCTCCCGCAACTGTTTCACACTGTGTTTAAAAGTTGACAACAGTTGGTTGCATGTCTGACTGTCGTGAAGCGATAGGTTTATTGTCTCAATAACCTACCCGGCACGTTACATATACATAACGAGTGATTTGCCGAAGAAATTACGGAAACGTTGTTGTTGTTGTTTAAGGGAGGAGTGGCTCTCAAATGACGAATTTAAATCATGGTTACGTAAAGAAAACGATTCCGCCTCATATTGTGTAGGGTGTAAAATGAATTTTACTGTTAAAATAATGAAACTTCATGCGAGTACAGGAGGACATGTGAGTAAAACAAAATCTACATCCAAAACAGCAGTTCTAACCTTTGTTTATATTAACAACAACAACAACAACAACAAATCAACAAAACTCGGATATGATAAAAGAGCTGGAATGGGATTCATTACAAGACAGGAGGAGGATGAGGAGGGTCATGGGAGTGTACAGGGTGTATACTGGCGATGAGGCATGGAAAGATATTGCATTAGGTATGAAAAGTAGTTCATGGAAGGGAAAAGATGACCATGACCACAAGCTGGCACTCGATTTCAGGCACAAGGGTGTGGGAAGATTCTCTTTTTTAGGTAAGGGTGTCAGGGATTGGAATGAGTTACCAAGAGAAATGATGTTTAATTTACCAAAAACTTTGAAATAATTTGAAGATAAAATTTGTAGAAAGCAAATCTAGGTAGGTGCAGGATAGGGGGAAGATGGGTGTGTAGGAAAATTGCGACCGGAGCCTGTGCTCCATTGCAATTAAATTAAAAATAATTGCTCTGTGAATTTTACTTTTTCTAACATACAAACCCCCCCTCAATCTCCCCCCCCCACCACACCCGTTGGCTTCTTTCCAGTCGTGGACATCTGAATTGTTTGCAACCCTGTTCACGACCCTTACCTGGCAACAACATTAATACCCTCTGATTGCCATTCTACCTGAAACAGAAAACAGGGTTCTTACGGGCCTTAAAAAGCCTTAAGAAGGCCTTAATTTTCATCTTAATTTTTAAGGGCCCTTAAAAGGCCCTAAAATTTGCTGAAAAGCCTTAAAATCTTTGAAAAAGCCTGATTTTTTTTTAACACCGAGATACGGCGTGATAAATTTCACTATCCCGGCGACGCGCCGATCGGCAGATTTCTCTATGGCTCGACCTTGACCAAGTGCGAGTCAAAGTGCTTATATTTGTAGCAAGTAGTAGTCTTTGCACAGATCCTCTCTTATGTAGTTCTGCTTCGAACATGCCTGCGTCTTACATTTCTTGGCAATTTCTAACAAGTTTCTTATGTATATATTGTTTTATTGCTTCAAACCACTTCAGCTCATTTAATCCACATGATGAGCATCCACGATTAGATATATTTTTAGAGAAGTATCTAGGCAAAGAAGATTATAACAGAGTACACAAAGTAGTAAAAATATTGTTACTGTTATCACATGGACAAGCAGATGTTGAACTAGGCTTCTCTATGAACAAGTAGTTGGAAGTTGAAAATATAAAAGAAGAGTCTTTAGTGGATCAAAGATTAGTCAGTCAACATTTCAAAAACAGCAAAAATAAGTTGTTAATAACTAAGGAGTTAAGGATGTATGCAGCTATGGCTCGTCAAAAATATATTGCGTACCTGGAAGAGAAAAAAAATGCAAAGAATACAGGGATTCAGGGAATGAAACGCCCAAACTATTTTATGATTTGGGAAGATTTGAGTGTAAAAAGGCACTTCTAGTAACTGCAATTAAAAAACCTGAAGATAATGCTGATAAACTAGCAGATAAAGCTGAGGTTATAGGGGATGTTAAGTACTTTACACAGTCCAATAGTTTTCGACAAACCGCTAAAGTTAAAAAAAGCTGAATTTGAGGATGTTGAAAGTAAAATTAAGGCTCTATTGAAAGATTTAAAAGAGAATTGACCTTTGTTTTTAAACAATGTGAAAATAAAAAAAATATCATTGAAAAAGTGTATATTTTTTTATTTAACCTGCATACATTTTAATGACTCTTACCAGTATGTTTTATGTTTATCCTTATAACATGTTGTAGCTCATCTGGAAAGTAAACTTTACTCATATAAGAAAATATTTGATCAAATATGCCCAATAGGAACTACTGCTGTAACTCAAAAGATGTTGGAAAAGTTGTATTTAACCTGTTTCTTAAACCTATGGAAAATTTTTCATCTCTAAAGGTTCTTTTACATGTAGTTTTCAAAAAAAGGGGGGGGGGTGAGTCTTCCTCATTCAACATTATACCTGAAATCTGATAAGTAATTGAGCTGACAATTTGGCAGTCCTTTCTCTGATGTAACTGCTAATGTGCTATAATGTATAAAAACAAATTAAGTTAAATTGTGTATTTATGTGTTAGTAATTCTTATTACTAAGGTGGTACTATTTCTTTTTGCCCTTGTGTCAGTTTTCTGGGGTATAGTAGTTTTTATATTTTATGTTTATTATTTGAAAAGGGAAAAAGTTTAAATATTCACTGTATTGTGTGAAAACAAAAGTAATTTATTAGAAATTTATTGTTTATTAATTTATAAACTCAAAGATTATTTCATCATAATCTTAACATGAATATTATAATTTCTTTGCTGTAAGTTGCATATTTTTTTTTCATAACGTTTTAATATACGTTAAATATAGCCTTAAAAATATGAAAAATTGCCTTAAAAAGGCCTTAATTTTTCTTTTGCTAGAAGAGTAAGAACCTTGGAAAATTGCAACTCTAATCATTTACATATCCACCAATGGTCTGCTTGCGTACAAAGTTACACTGACGTCCAATCATATCTACCGGGTACTCAGGAACAATGGCGAGTGAGCTGATAATAGCGCTGTGGTGGCCAACTGCGATTCATAAACCATAAATGAGAATGGACCCAATTTATTGCTCTTTTTTTTTGCCTCGTCGATGTCAAAGACAGGAAAGACTGGAAGCAAGGAACGGAAATTCGGCCACAGCAGAAAAAAATATGGATAAATTATCAAGGACTTACTCTTAGTCTTTTAGGTATAATCAGGTCGTCTCTGACCACGCAAATCAGCACGCCATTTTCCTTCGATCTAATTATTGAAGAGCAACCGCTTAGGATATGAAATACAGATCCAACTCGTATTTCACCAGATTGGATCTGGTGATCACGATCTTTCATGCTTTTACAATAGCAATATTGTCTCTGTCCGTGCTTAATACTTCTATTGATTCTCCTAATGCCCTTTTTACTCAACAAAAATTCTTAAAATTTTGCGAACTGTAGCCAAAGGATCAGTTTTGTATTTTACCCACAGTGGATCAAGCGGTAATGATCTGTTAACCTAACTCCGGAACTATTGTACAACAGTGACTACACCCAAATTACGGCCACGGGCTTACGCTGGTGTTTAATAAACACACACTCTCTCTCAAAACATTAAAGTTAATAACGTGTAACTTTTTCCTTTGTTTAGTTTGAATGAAGTAAATTCAACAAGTCTGATTACTGAATGCTCTGTAGTGGTGTAACAACCGACAAATTGACTCGGAATGTATTTTCCTCCCGATAATTTGTTACCATGTCAAATGCTTACAAACAATAGTTTGTTGTGCAGCCTATTACCTAATAGTAACGGACAGTTTAAGTTATTGTCGCGAAATATCTGTATAGAATGGATAATATGTTTTAAAACTACTCCTCTAGGGATGAATCATTAAGCGTTTGTTGGGAAAATGTCTCAATGCATACATTGTGATGAGAACTTCAACAATTGTTTAAGGTTAAAAGTTTCGAATAACAGTTTACCATTAACAAGGTCACAGTCACTTTTCTGACATGCAGGATTAACTGGCAGCAGATTCCTTCTGTTTCGCTTGCCGTATACCGTAACTGCTACTGACAGAGGTGAATAGAATGCTAACTGTCCTCTGAGGATATGGGATCTATAGAAAAGTGACACGTAATTGACCATAATATCCTGCTCACAAAATTAGAACATTTAGGAGTTAGAGGAGTAGCAAAAAATACCTTTATAATCGGAAACAGATTGTTGAATGTAGTTTTAAGACTAACAACAGTGTAAACTATGTTCGCTCAGATTGCAAACGCATCAAATATGGAGTACCGCAAGGATCAATTCTTGGGCCTTTACTGTTCTTAGTGTATATAAATGATCTAGAAACTACAAGTACCTGCCAGAAGTATATTAAATATGCATATGACACCAGTGTATTAATAAAAGAATGTAATGAGGAACAAATAGTGAAAAACATTGAACACTGTTCTAAAAACTTAGCAAACTGGTTTTCTCAAAACAAACTAATAATAAACACAGAAAAACACATGACATACACTTCAGGACAAAAACTAATTTAGATACCCCAGTACCTACAGTAAAACTCTGTGATGAACTACTGAAAAATTCAGGAAAAACAAAATTTCTGGGAATATGGATACAAGATAATTTAAAATGGAATATACACGTTGATCACCTTTGTAAAAAATTAAATACCATTTGCTACATGATGAGAATATTAGTTGGCTGCTTATCAGATGAAACAATTAAGAATATTATTTTGCGTATGTGCACTCATTATTAAGGTACGGTGTTTATTTTGGGGAAATTCCCCACCAAGTATCAAATGTTTCAAAATGCAGAAAAAAATTATTAGGATTATGAATGGGGTACAGAGTAGAACCTCATGTAGACTTTTATTTAGAAAAATGCAAATTCTACCACTGCCCTGTATATATATGCTGGCAACTATAACATTCATAAAAAAAAAATACTGAAGCTTCTGGGTATACATTACAAACAAACAATGATGTGCACACATATAATACTAACAGACGTTAGATTTACATGTACCACAAACAAATACTACCCTATGTCAGAAAGGACCACTTCATGCAGGAATGAGATTGTTTAATAACCTACCAAATAGTATCAAATCTGTAAAAGAAAATACAAAATTCACTTCAGTACTGAAGGAGTACATGCTCGGCCACTGCTTCTACAGTATTGATGAGTGTTTTCAACCCAAATGATATACTTAAATAGTGAAAAATCATGTGTTATTTGTAATTATAAATTTTGTGTCTTTATCAGACTTGTACAGCTATCTTACGAATGATCACAGCATTGATAAAATGCCCATGTGTGTCTGTGTGTGTGTGTGTGTGTGAGAGAGAGAGAGAGAGGAGAGAATGTACTGTCTGTCTGTGTACAGACTATTTTTGACTTATCCCATATCATTTGTACTTTGTACTATGTATGATGCTAAGGGACCAATAAATACAAATACTTGTAAGAAACTGTAATTTCTCTATAACACTGTGTCAGTCATACGGTAGATGTTTTAGTTTTAGGTTGTTATTTATCTTATAACCTTCCTCAAGAAAAGTAGGCCCTATCGCTCACATGTACTAAATTTTCCTCCTTTCGGTAAATATGGAATTCTGTGCGTATTCTGTTGTTTGGGCATACATGCAGTAGTAGAATTGAAATGAAAGGGGAGAAATCTATGATCCCACTACAGATGATTAGAGCTGGATGTATACTTCAGTAAGTCAACATGGATTGTCAGGATTGATACACAGATTAAAAATTAAAGCTCTTACAATGCAGAGAGAAGACATATCCTTAGCTATGATGTTTGTGATCATTCGCTGCATTGTAATTAATAAATAATAAAATGTAAACCAGAGTTAATAACAAACAGTACAGTAGTTTATACTCATCTGGTACTGCTGTGGGCTTTACAGTGTGCCACAGAACTGTAAACCATCAGACGTGAATCCAGTCTGGTCCCCGTTACAGAGTTGTTGTATTGTGTTTTTAGTTTTGCATTAAAACTGTAACAGCAAATGGGCGTTTCCCTACAGAACGGAAAACTTGGCATCTTATTTAAGTTTATCGAGAATTCTAGCAGAAACTTATTCGAGCCAGTGACAGGTGATGCTAAAACGTAAATGTTTATAAAATGCCTACTGGAAAGGTTCTTCTTCTCGTATCCTCTCTTCACCGAGCAGAGCGTCATATAACTGCTATACACGACGTTCCGACAGCTACCTCTGCTGTCTTCCTCAGGTGATATGGTAGGTCGAACTGAGACTAAACGTTACCGACTGTAAACGGGTCATCTACATAGCTAGATTTTTTTTTTTAGCACACATTTTTACAGCCTAGTATCTAGAAACTAAAATAGGCCTTAATTTAACACAACAGTTTTACATTTGATGTTTCAACAGATAATTTCACAATGAATAATTTCAATTTTTGTTATGTATGGTTTTGGCAATATCTGTACAGTCTTTTCTTGTTGGCACGATACATACGATTGTTCCGCTGTTAACATATATTATAACTTTCTAAACATGCTGCATTTTGTCATAATTGATTTATTATAGTGTTCTAGTTTTGTATGGTGTCTGCAGTTTCCTGTCCACTTTATGGTTAGAATTTTTAATATTTCACTTTGTCACTTCGTACGTCTACCACTACTACTATTACTAAACTATTACTACTATTACTACTATCTACATAGCTAGAGCTGCTACTGTTTCTTACAGTACCAGGACATAGTCCTGTGATTGGTATCTGATTCTTGTTTTTCTTTTTATTTGCTTAAAGAGTGGTTGGTTGATTTAGTCATCACATGATAGATGGCGGCCTGGTTGACATGGAAGTTGGCAGACAGGTTAGCAGCTGAATTAAAGTTGTTTGCTGGTGCAGCGTCGGATGCCTGCTGGGTTGTGGACGTCGTTGAGGTGTTCCTTGCGCCTCGGTTCTCTTCCAGAGCGCCTGTCAATCTCGCTGCTGTTGCAGATCTTGGATGATGGGTTTCCATGCTTCACTCAATAGGAGACCACCATCTCTGTTGCTGTTATTGGTACTCAATCTAATCTCGAATGATTCTTTTGTCAGTAAGTAGACTTCGCCGCTGTTCGTTCCGCTAGTTTTGATGATGTAACCAGCAGATAATCTTCACATGTCACAGCCATTCAACACTCATCATGCCAAGATCCATAAGCGCAAACTAAACATTTTTTTTACTTATGGCTTTACGCCTCGCTGCCTGGAGTGATCTGGAAAACCCAAATATGGATGCCCGGACGGGGATACGAACCGGCGTCCTCTCGAATGCGAGGCCAGAGTGTTAACCACTCACCCACCACGCTCGGTCCAAACTGAACAGACTGTGTGTATCTACTGATGACACAGACAGCAAGCAGTCAAGAAAAGCACATGCAGGGAGCAGTTATAAGTTTTTACCTGGTACTGTTGATAATACTATAGCGTAAGCTGTACTGATGACGTTGCCGCTCCTGCCGCATTCACAGTTGGTGACGTTTTGTTGTATTAGCAACTTCGACCTACCATTTTACCTGATGAAAGCAGCGGTGGCAGCGGCCGAAACGTCGTGTGTAGCAGAACTTAGCGGCAGAACGCCGTGAAAATTTTTATATGCCGAGAAAGATTCGGTTATCACAATCTCAAACTTTATTTTCATGAAATCTTCATATAACGGGAAAACTTCCATTGCTTAATCCAGAAAACCTATTTCATAATAACACTTCGTGCTTCATTTCGCGAACTGATCCGTTGTTTTGGATAATACAAAATAATACAAAAGATCCTTTAAATGTAAATACCGACTCAACATTGAGGCTGTTTTTGCACCTTGACTTCATTACTGTGCTGCAACAAAGCCTGTGATATCAGAGAAAATCGCATGGATCACGTTCGGAAATCCATCTGTCTTGTTGTCTAGTACTGATTAACTTAGATTATTGTTTTAACCTGCAATATTTTAGGTATATTCCGAGAAAAAAATTTCTAACATCCGTTATAGTTATTTCTACTGAAATTAGAGCTTCTACTTCAGCTTAAATGCAGCAACTGATATGTTATGTTCTGTGTATGACGTGAGTAACACTTTGATTTATTTTTCCTTTCAATACTTACTTGGCTGTTGTATCACACGAAAAGGTTACATATTTCTTTGAATTAACAGTCTGAGCATTCAAGTAGTTTATTACAAACTGGGAAACTTCTAGTGTGTTTGGTACAAAACACGACAGATACGATAGCAAAAACAAGGTTGCCAACTGCTGACACGCAAAAAGCTCGCGGCATTGAGAGCGTCTGTTGTTTATATAAGGGTCTTAAATGTTTGTATCTCATAACGCCATTTTTACTGTTATGATTAACTTAAAGACAGCGAATAAAGCTTGAAAGTTGAAACATAATAAAACAAGACAAAAAGCATGTTATGTACTTACATGTGGCTGTGAGTTTTAGCACTGAGCGTTCTTAAATTTTAAATTGTAATGAAAGTGTGAACGTTAGAATGTGTTTTCTGCTTGCAGGTCTGCAATGGATGCGGTGACCAAGTTGATGGTGAGCGCTTTGAAGCAGGAAGTGCTGTCCTGGCCCATCTTGCAGTCTGCGCAAGTGGTTGGTGACTACTCGATCCTCGATAGCCTGCTGGAGGCCGGTACTGTCACTTCCAGCCAGCTGGAGATGACTAAGAGCCTGCTGGATTCTCCAGACATGGCGCAGTCGGTAATGCAACCGCTGCTGCAGAAAGGTCACCTGCACCTGCTCCGGATGGCACTGCGGCACCGGCCGGGACTGGCTAAAGAGCCAGTCGACGACGCGTCGTCGACGCCGCTGCACGTGGCCTCGAGGCACGGCCAGCCCGCCGCCGTGCGGATGCTGCTAGAGGCGGGGGCGGACCTGGAGGCGGTGAGAGAGAGTGACAGGTGGACTGCGCTTGCACGAGGCGGCTGGCGTGTGGAGGCGGCGGCGTGTGGCGCGGCGGGGGCCCGTCGTGGCGGGAGTGCTGCTGAGGGCCGGGGCCCAGGCGGACCACAAGGATAAGGAGGGCAGGACGCCGCTACAGCTGGCGGCGGCGGAGGGACACGCGGCCACAGCGCAGCTACTGTGCTCGGCGGGGGCGGACACCACTGCGGGGGAGCGGGACTGGGACAAGAGGCCGCTGCTGCTGGCGGCAGACACGGGCACCGTGCGCACAGTCAGGGCGCTGCTGGGGTCGGGCGCCGGGGGCGGCAGCGACCAGGAGGGGCGGACTGCGCTGCTGTGGGCGGGGGAGCAGGGCAGGAGTAGAGCCGTCGCCACGCTGGCGGCGGCGGGGGCGGACGTCAACGAGAGAGGTGAAGACGAGGTGACACCGCTGCACTGGGCGGCAGCGCGCAGTGACGAGGAGGCGGTAAGAGCCCTGCTGGAAACGGGGGCCGACCGAAACTCTATAGATACGGACCAGAGAAATCCGCTACACCGGGCAGCCGAGGAAGGCAACACCAGTGTATTGCGGCTGTTGCTACACGGCGGGGAGGTTGACGTGAAGGACGCTGATGGTTGGACGCCGCTGCACCTCGCGGCCTGTTTTACAGACAGCGTGGAGACTGCGAGAGAGCTGCTGGCTGCCGGGGCGGACATCACAGCTCGAACAAAGCTCTATGGGAGAACTCCGTTGCATCAGGCTGTTGAGCGTGACTGTCTAAACATGGTGCGGCTGTTGTTGAGAAATCGGACCGTCAACGTGACTGACAATAATGGTTGGACGTCGCTGCACCTAAGCAGGTTTCTGGGGCCGCTTGGCCGTGGCCAGGGTGCTGCTAGAGTCCGGAGCAGACAAGATGGCGAAAAAAAATGAAAGAGGACAGACGGCATACGACATTTGTCATAAGGAGCTGAAGAAACTACTCGAGTAAATACCGGATCTACAATGCTTTCCGTACTTTAAAACTACATTCATGTTTCAAATAAACAAATCTTGTACTGTTTTTTGATTAGAAATCTATGATACTTATTCCTGTAGTTGTTAGCTATTGAACCAGTGATTTAGTAATTTCTTTCGATTTTCTGACAAAAAAATTTCTCGTAGTACCTAACCCATATATAGAAAAAACTTTTCTTGTAACAAAATTTTTGTGCCGTTATGTAAACGGACATAATTTATCGAGTGTATGTACAGCAGTTAAATACTTTATGTACTAATTAAGACTCAATCTACATTATATTTCTACTGTTTTTGTTGTATTTTAATCTTGATCCTTACTATTGTATGCATCTCTCATTTCATTTTAAAAAACTGGTACACAGCTAACAATAGCGTACAATTTTCAGCAGGCCTAGCAATCGGGAGATACCGGTCTCGGGTTCGAATCCATCCAGGTTTAGCTTTTTCTACAGTTTGCCAAAATCACTCCAATATGATGCTGGGATTATTCCTTCCAAAACGCAATATACTATTCCTTCCCGTCCCAATCTGTAAAACCAGTTCTTTTCCGTCTCTAATGACCATGACATCATTAAGGCTTTATAGCGATAAGCAAAAGAGAAAACTATATTTCACTTTCAGACATTTGTTTTACTGTTTTAGCTCCCTACATACATAGGGGACAACATAAAACAAACAAAACTCAATTAGTATCACCTATACTGAATTCCGAACTCTATTCGGCGACCGCTGCAACACAAAGCCAGCGCGCAAGCGACTGCGCTGCCGGGGACGGTGTTCTAGTCCCTTATTTGAGTCTGTTGAGTTCGCACTGATTGTTTGGCTGTGATCTTTCTTAGTCACATTTTCTCATCCTGTACCGTAAAGAATTCTTAGTGTCACCATCACAAACCACAATAACATACAGCCTAGAACACATTAAAAATTAATAACAGTTTTATAAACTCCCTCATTTACTTAAGATGACAGAATATTTTACGCTGGATAATGTATTGGTTACCTACGGGAGGCTATAAACGGCAAACAAACATAATATTCAGTTTACTACCCAACCTCTATCAAAATAATTTGCTTATTTGTAGATCTATGCAATTAGTATATGAATTTAATTAGTCTAGCAATCTCGAAAGCTTTTTCAGTTCCACTCGTTGGCTCCCTGGCCGCTGGGTTAGGTTAGACAGCTGTCTGTGTATCACTGCAGTTACGGCTCTGACACGTGCCGTATTGCAATATTTTCTTGATAGTTTGTAGACTTGAGTATCACCGCTCCTGGTTGTTCTAGTTTTGATGGCATAACCAGCAGAAAACCTTTACATTTTACAACCACCCAACATTTCTTACTTATTTTCTTCTAAAATTGCAGTACAATGTCAAAAATATTAAGAATTCATTTCTGAAGTCTCTATCTTCGAAATCTGAAAAGGTAAGTAAATTTTTTTTTTGGGGGGGGGGGGGGGGAAATATTCCGATTTCCGTGGCATCAAACAATAATAATATATGAAGATATTCGAGATTATGAGTAGATCGGAATTGGTGGAGAAAGTTGGAAAGAGCACTAATAAATTACGCATTGTCACTACTGGTTCTGTCAAGTTCGCGGAAAATTGTTACTAGCTACAACTACATTCCAGAATAGAGATGATTAATGTAATCAAGATCTGTTCAGATACTGTTGCTCCTATTTCCTTCCCATACCACTTTGCTTACGTAACAAAAGTTACGTGTTCACGAAACAAAATTTTGTTCTGATGGTAGTACGGTACAAGTAGTAGTCGGGGACAGGAATGTTGGTTTCAATGTATATACAATGTGAATGTAACGTAGTGGTATATTAAGTAGTTAGAAATGTAATATGATTCATTTTGTAATCAGAAAATCCGTTTTAAATCTGCTTTAGTCTAATTAATTGAATGCCTTTAAAAATGGTTAAATTTAGGAGGTCACGAAAGTTTGGTAATAAAATGAAATTGTACACAGATACAGAAGAAATTTTTATTGTACAACTCTTAAACTACTTTTCCACATAACTGCCGAAATTTTGCAGGCATTTGTCATAGCGTGGCACCAGGTTTTGTATACTTCTTCCTAGAAATCTGCCGCCTGTCTCTTCAACCAGTTGGAAACAGTTTCTTTCAGCTCGTCGTCATTGGTGAAGTGATGACCGCCAAGGAAAGACTTGAGATGTAAGAACAGATGAAAGTCGCTAGGAGCGAGGTCAGGGCTGTACTAGGATGGTGAAACACGTCCCAGCCAAATCCCTGTACGAGGTTTTTCGTCACGTTTGCAGTGTGTGGTCGTGCGTTGTCGTGAAACAAAACAACACCTTTTGACAGCAGTCCGGCGCTTATTCTGAATTGCACGGCGCAATTTCCGAAGTGTCTCGCAATAAGCATCTGCTTTATTGTTTGACCACGCGGTAAGAAGTCAATGAGGAGGATGCCTTTCCAGTCCCAGAACACTGTGCACATCATTTTCCGAGGTGTCATGATTTGCTTCGGCTTAACCTTTGGTGGGGATGAAGTGTGCCTCTATTCCATTGATTGCCGCTTACTCTCAGGGGTGTCGTAAGAACCACGTTTCATCTCCTGTGACTATCCGTCTCAGAAATTCTTCGCCGCTTTCAGCATAACGGGTCAAAAACTCAAGTGCACTACCCATCCGTTGTGTTTTGTGTTGCTCGTAAGAATCTTTGGTACCCAACGTGAGCAAAGTTTACGGAATTTCAGTTGTTTGGTAACAATTTCATGCATCAGTGATCGTGAAATTCGGGGGAAGTCCATAGCGAGAGCACTAATTGTAAACCTGCGGTTTCCTGGATCTTGTCATCAATCGCGTGAACCAGTTCTTCTGTAACCAAAGTTGGACGCCCACTTCGTTCTTCATCGTGCACATCACTACGCCCGCCATTGAACTGTCGGACCCATCTTCTCACCATCGAATCACTCATCGCATTTGGTCCGTAAACATCGCAAATTGCCGATAAATTTCACTTGGTTTCACTTTCCTCGCATTCAGAAACCGAATCACAGACCTGATTTCACAGGCGGCGGGATTTTCAATCAACGCCGACATTTCAAACAAGCACAACAAAGCGTACGTAACTGACAGCGATCTCCAAATGGCGCACGTTCTTCCCCTTGATACACATCGTCTACAGCGCATGTGCGGAACTGCAATCGCAGCGCTGCAGCGGAGATAAATTGAAACGAACTTACTTGCTGGACGCGCCTCGTACTATTTCCAAAGTTAGAGTTGCTCTGTAATTATTTTCAATATTCTGGCTGTTCCAACTCTTTCGTCAATAATTACACAGGAAAACCATCTAAGTTGTAGGCCACTGTGATTCTCAGTCGTTTAGACCGGTCTGGCTCTCTCACTGCGTCTGTTCCACTCTGTGTGCTCACCCAGTAAGCAGTCTCACCGGAACGTTTATGTAGCATCCAGCGAATTAGTTCAGTACAGACACAACCAAGGTAAGGGATGGTAAATATTCTCCTATGGTGATATTATTATTGAAACCTAAACTTTACACCAGATTGTGGACCTTCATGTTATCTAAGGTGATGGTAGCTATTTCGCGGAATACCTTAAAAATTACTGGATGGCACCAAAGAAAAAGTTGAAGAACTACTTGGGCTCTTCAACACTCTTCACAAAAACCTGAAGTTCACAGTTGACGAAGAGAACCATAGCATAAATTTTCTATATCTCAGAATCGCTAACATACAACAAAAACACTCATTCAACATATACAGAAAACACACATAGACAGATAGTTCATCATTTCATCCTCTCACACACAAACGTGCAGCTTTCAGGGCAATGCTATACAGAGCTCATTCATTGAACCTAGAGAAAAACATCCTCAAACAAGAAATAGAGAAAATAAAAACCATAGCAGTGAACAATGGCTACACGCCCAAATTAATTGACATATTATCCACTAAAATACAGAAAAAAATAATAATAATACAGTAACACAGGGCCGCATTTAGGCTCTGTGGGCCCCTAGGCTATACATGTGGTGCGGGCCCCCTGTCGGCAGTGGCTGGATTCTTAAATTTCGAAATTCGACCTAAAAAATTTATGGGCGACCTCTACCTGCCCAGGCGAGGGTTGTGGTTGGTGAGGGGCCCCTCTTTGTGGTGCGGGCCCATAGGCTACAGCCTATGTAGCCTATGCTTAAATGCGGCCCTGCAGTAACACAGTGTAACTCAGGTAAAGAGAAGAAAATACATATCACCATTCCATAGTTAGGTCCCATATCACAAAAATTGCTAACTTATTTAGGAAAACCAACGTAGCAATAACATTCTCCACTAATAATAATCATCTAGGTCACCTATTAGAACATTATATTAAAACAGAAAATCAAGAACAGTGGAACATACAAACTATCATGTCTAGACTGTCCAGCATATTACATCGGTAAAACGCAGAAGTTTCCAAACCGCTTCCAAGAATACATGAACGCTTTTAGATTAAACCACTTCGAAAAATCAGCCATTGCAGAACACAGGTACGACACAAAACACGGTATTAATGACATTCAAAATAATTTAACAGTTATATCATTTCAGTACAAGGCCAAGAAAATTTATCTGTTAGAACAGTTAAAAATATTCCTCCACAAGATAAAAAGTCCAGAACATATGTTAAATGAACAAGTAGACTTTACTAGCCACTATTACGTTAATATTTCTAAAGATTTATTTCCAGTTTAATGTTAAATACTAGAGACCAGAAACGATCACCAACACGATATACTATCTCAACATGGATGAAGGAATATATGGAGACGAAATAACGCTAAATCCGTGACATCTCACGAAAAAACTGCTCTCCTACTGCGCATGCGCGGCGGCCATAGCGATCCCCCCAAAACATTGGGCTGTTTGCACCATGGAGAGGAAATATATGGAGACGCAAGAGACCTTCACCACGCATTGAAGTGAAGCAGGCCGGAGTGGAGGGGGCATGGCCGCTTCCATACAGACACGGGGAATATGTACAAAAACCTCAAGGGGACTCTAGGATGAAAGGTGACGCCGCAATCTGCTGATGGATTATTATGTAACTCGATATGACAAATAAAAAATGAAGAATAAAATTTTTTTGATATCCTGCTTAGTTTTCGAGATATTCCGTCCCCAATGTGAAATGGTTTTGGTTGAAATTCAGAAGGAAAAATTGGTCAAAGTCAAATTTGATGATGGATTCTTATTTAAAAGACGAGACAAATGAAAAATAAAGGAATAAATTTTTTTCGATATCTCACCTAGTTCTAGGGATATACTGTATCAAAAGTGAGGAGTCTTGAGTTGAAATGGAGAAGAAAAATTCGCAAAAGTCAAATTTAATGACGATTCTTATGTAACACGACGAGACAAATCGAAAATAAAGAATAAAATTTTTCGAATATCTTGCTTAGTTTTCTTGATTCCCCGTGTTTCTAAGGCCAAGCAATATGGCGGCCTGTAGCCCGTTTCATTCCGGTACGTAGTGAAGGTCCCTTGAGTCGTCTCCATATATTCCTTCCTCCATTTCTGACAACGAATAATAATTTTCATCTTAAATAACTCGTAATTCTCATCATCTTTAAACTGTTTTGTTCTGTTTACATAACATGTGCACCTTATACGACATTGTGTCCAGTACAGTGCTCCGCAGTAAATATGTACACGAAAGTAATTATTCAGCATCTCGTCAATTCTGGTAAGTTTTCCACAATGTTTTCATATTTAGTCTTTTCTCTCAATAAAACGTGTTCACGACACTTACTTGAAATCATTTTTGTTAAGTTTTTATTGCTGATACGCACAGCGCAATATACAGGAAACAACTACTGCTAAACAGTACACGCTACAGCATGTCGGTACAAAGATTTTACAACAACAAAGATATAGCACACACACATATATCGAAATCATTCAATATATTTTGATCAGCTCAACACCCCCACTTCAAAACATATTGAATGATTTCCTTAAATAATATCTAAACCTAGACATTTCAGAAAGTCATAATGTTTCTCTTTTCCCAATCCTTTAATCATGATATCTGCAAGCATATCAGCAATTTGACACAACTTCTCTAATAAAATGATGTCGAACATCAATGTGCTTCGACCTCTTGTGATTTGACGGGTCAACAGACAATTTCAGGGCACTCTGACTGTCATTAAACAATGTTATACACTTATTATAGCCTATGAGTTCATCTAACAAATTCTTTAAATAAATGGCCATCTCGACAAGCTTCAGAAAGAGCCATATACTTCTGGCAGACTTTTGTAACTACATTACTTCAACAAAATTAGCTGCAAATTTGCACGCAGGATGGTGGATGATTTCTGAAAAAATATAAGTAATTACAATCAGAAAATTTAATTACTTTATAAAATTTAATAAAGATCAAAAAATTATAAAATTTCTAGCTCATGCTCGCTTGTTCTTTGCTTGTATGTTTTAACTTAAACTATTCAAACATAATGGATGAAGAGTACTGCATCTCATTAGTAATGACTTTCACAGAGTTTTATGATTTACAAGACGCAAAATATAATAACAAAAAAACATTTGGGAGGAAATAGGAAACTACTTAAAACAACCAGGTATAATGTCATGTTTCGTATTTTTTGTTTATTTCAAGTGTGTATTATAATTTTCTATCACTTTCTTTGAATACCGCTTCTAAAGCTTCGTGTTACCAACTAACCTAATTGTTTAAAAATATTTTGTGAAATTATTCCAAATCTTAATGATTTCTGATGTAACCTAGAAACTTGTGTAAGTCAAATATTGAAATTTCTTTGTTGTCATTTTCGTTCTTACCTTCTGCAACCCAATTCAAATATTGTTAATCAAAAGGTTATGAATGCAGCACGTGGCTAGTATTACTTTATTTATCTTATTAGGTAACACCGACATTCTTCTTTCACAGATTTGAAACCTTCTACTTATAACACCAAAGCAGTTATCGATCACCCTCCATAGTTTATTGAGCCTGTAATTGAAGGTTCATTTCTCTTCATTTCATTTTATCTGATATTCTGAAATAGGCCTCATCTCGAAAGGGGAAAAGCTTCATTTACTACTATTACATACTGCATTTTATCTCACTTGTCAAGGTGAAAATTCAGTTTTCCTGCAGCCATTGCCTCACCTAAATTGTTGTGGCTAAATGTTTTGCCAGTCTTAAGTTTTTTCCCAATCCTCCGGCGACCAAAATACAACTGCAACTGCAAGGGCTATTAAAACTATGAAAAACATTCATTTTTATGCATTAAAAATAAAGAGAACCGCAATTCTGTAGAACTGTTGTAACATGTTTGCCATCTAATGTGCCTAAGAAATGCGGAAAATTCCTTTTTAAATTAAACCCATTGCCTTTTCTGCTTAATTTTCTTCAATGAATATATAAAAATAAGAGCCCTTTGTCCGATGTGTCCATTTGCAGTGCAGAAGCGGCTGAATAATCGTCGAGAACCGAAGGCGGGGACAACAAAAGAAATGCGACTCGCTGCGTCCAGATGTGCGTTGCAGCACTTTCGCTCAATGCGATGCGACGCGATGCGATGCGATGAGGCCCGCCCTAGTGAGCGCGGACCTTAAATGCTCGGTGGTCAGAGAGGCCTGGCAGCTCGCTCCGAATGCGCACATCTGGCGCGCAGGTCTAACGGGGCCTCGTGTTTACACGTGCATTGTCGGTCTGCAGTCTTGACGCGTCAGTACAAGTTCGTTGTTGCTTCGAATTTCTGGGTGACTTTATTTAACTTTACCCTGCTCTAACAGATAAAAATCTAAATCTTGAAAAATGTGGTCAAGAGATAATTTGGAAGGATTTATAGAACTTTATAAGAATTTTCTATATTTGTGGAAGGTTAAATCAAATGACTACAAAAATAAAAATTTAAAAAATCGTAAATATGATTGGTTAGTAGAACTCAGTAGGGTAAATGTATGTGAAAGTGAAAACAAACATTTCGTCACTGAAAGGATTCAAGAAACTCGGCAATTCGAAAAGAACTGAGAAAAATATATACAAACAATTTCAAATCTAGGAGGCAAATATTACTCTGCAGTTATGACTGTGTCTTGTTTTGATATTTGTGGAGATAATAACTTTAACTTCACGTTTTTAGGTATGGGTGTCAGGGATTGTAATAAGCTACAAAGGGAAATGATGAACAATTTACGAAAAACGTTGAAAGAATTTAAAGTTAAAATTTGTAGAGGGCAAATGTAGGTGGGTGCAGGAAAGGGGGAAGATGGGTGTGTACAAAAATTGCCAAAGGAGCGTGCGCTCCATTGCAATTTAATTAAATATTATTATTATTAAAATGTAGTTATCTATGGAATTGTCGTTTCGTAGATAATTTTTTAAATCATCTGGTTCATTTATTTTCCCGTTGCTCTCACTAAAGAGGCATGTGTCTATATAGATCTCTAGTTTCGTACCATCTTTCCGCCCATATACACTATGTTTATTTAATTCTTTCTGCAACCATAAAATAAAAAAAATATGTAAAGCAGCTCATATTGTCATTTATTTTGGAGGATATTTTAAATACACTTATAAACACAAGCACAACTAACAAAAACAACAACGACCTGAAAACCAGCATGTTACAAACTGGACCAGGGCCGGATTTAAACTTTTTTTTAGTGTAGGCTGTTCATTTTGTGTCACCCTTTTCTCCTTCATACCTATACTAATCACTAATTAGTACTACCTTAATTAGGTAGCGAACGATTATATGTATATGTGAATGGATATAGATTAAGAGTGACTTCGTTAATTGAAAGTATTCAGATTTAGTCATAAAATAGAAACAAGAAAAATAAATGTTAATTATGAAACAAGAATACAAACAAGAAAATAAATAATGTAATACATAATTATAGTTTTCTACGGGATTTTTGATTGGCGAACATAGAGGAACAACTATCTTACTAAAAGTTTTCCATGCGACAAACTTCGTAACACACTTTTTATCGGCAAAGAACAGAAAACACGTTAAGACGTACGCTCTGATTTGTAATCAATTATTATTAAATGATTATAATAAATATTAATTTCAATCAGAATACCGGTTTGGCATACTTCAATCCATGTTCCTTAAAAATTTCAAAGAATTTAATTCATTATTAGCTGAGAAATGACGAGTTAAGTTTCAAAAATTATTGACTTTTCAATGATTTTTTCAATAAAATTATGACTTTCGAACGCTTGGGGACTTTCAACAACCAGATACTTAATTAATGAAACCTTAGATCATACTTAAGTATTTTTATTATAGAAATCATGAAATGTAAGTCTGTCTATAGTCTTTTCCTTCGGAAGTATACCACGGGCTACAGACTGCGTTGAACAACATAGAAAGTCAGGAAACTAATGAAGAATTAAATTAATAATTTAGCTAATTGTTCGCTGTCACTACTTATCTAAATGAAGATTGATATTAAACGTATTTTTCTTTTCTATTAATTGTTCCGAGTTTGTAATTTCACTACTAGATGTCACCACTTAAATGAATATTTATATTAGATGTTTTTCTATTATGTTTATAATCACACACAAAGACGGCTTACTAAAGCGGGCACCCTTTTTTTTTGTGTAGCTGCCTCAACGGCGTGTTTGTGCATGTCCCGCTACCTAGGTAGCTCTACTGCTATGTGTCACTTTGTATTGGATAGGGTTGTTTTGGGGACTCTTTTTTATTTGCGCTTTGAGGGGAAAACATGGCTATGGTCGTCTGGGACGACCTTATGTGAAAAACCCCTACAGTTTTCTTGTAATCATATCAGTGCTATTCCGGCTGATATATGATACTTAATGGTACTCGATGGTAGTGCCAGTGCCTTGGTATCGTGGTCCCAAGGGTATGGAGCCTCTCGTCGCTTTCTCTGAATTTTTCTATTCTTTCATGAAACTTTTCTGTTTGTTGAAAGATTTCCGTTCGTATTGTTTCTGTGGCAGTTTCGTTGTGTATAAGAGCTGTTGATGTTAACCTTGGTGCACGTAGGATGGTCCTGAGGCACCTGTTTTGAAGTCTTTGTAGGTGGAGCAATGTTGTAGTCTGCTGCCGTCCCCCACACCTGGCATCCGTACAGGATGAAGGGGCGGATAACGGATTTATAGATACGTAATTTGGTTTGAGTCGATAATTCCGTGCTGTAAAGTATCGGAAAGAGATTCTGGATTATGGCCAGGCCCTGCCTTCTCCTATCCAGGATGTGTTCACGGAAGAGAAGTTTGGAGTCCAGCGTGATGCCTAAATATTTGGTATGTTTTTTCCACTCTAGCTCTTGGCTCATAATTTTGAGTTTTTTGGTTAATATTGGCCGTTTTTTTGTGAAGTATACTGCGACACATTTTGTGGGGTTAACTTTGATTTTATTGACTCGACACCACTTGTCGAGTAGGTGTAGGCTCCGCTGTAGTCTGTTGATTATAACATTATGTTTACTTCCCATAGCATACACAGTGGTGTCGTCAGCAAATTGAGCGATTTTGACCCAAGGTGCTACAGGTGCGTCATTTACATATTTGATGAATAGGACCGGTGCAAGTGGCGATCCTTGAGGAATACCCACCGGGATTGGGTGTAGACCAGATCTTTGTCCTTGTATTGTGACAAAGAATTTCCGATTTGTAAGGTAGCTTCCGATTAGCTGAACGTAACAGTGACGGATGGTCGTCTGTGTTCTTAGTTTGGTGATAAGGTTGGCGTGCCACACCTTGTCGAACGCTTTTTCAATGTCCAAGAACACAGCGGCCGTCGAGCATTTCATATTGAATCCCCTTGACACGTCTTCAGTTAATCGGAGTAGTTGGCTAGTGCTACCGACTCGGTTTTGAAAGCCGAATTGCTCCTTGCGAATTGTTTTTGCCGCCTCTAGGCTTGTGTTTATTCGCTTAAGTACTAGTCTTTCTAGTACTTTAGAGGCGGAGGGGAGTAGGCTTATTGGCCTGTAGTTTGCCGGGTGACGCTGGTCCTTCCCACGTTTCGGTATGGCCGTCACCTTGGCAGTTTTCCAGATGTCGGGGAAGTATCTCTTGAGCATGCATGCATTGAAGACTCTGGTGAGTAGGACTAGTCCTTTTGTTGGCAATTTCTTCAAGTGCATGTTTGTTATGCGGTCTGCGCCTGGTGATTTATTGGTGCTCAGTTTTTTTACTATTGATCTTACTTCCCCGGGTGTGGCAAGCTCGGGTTCATCTTCTGGTGGTGCTGCTAGGATTTCTTCTGCTGTCTGCTGGATGTTGGCGGCCGTCTGCCTTTCCGCTTCTGTTAAGTTGTATTGAACTTCGACATGTTGTGCCGCGAAGTGTTCCGCTAGGACTTCCGCCTTTGCCACTGGTAGGAAGCATGGTCCGGCAGGGCCATTGTTTGCTGTGTTGGGTTCCCTCGGCTCCTTGAGGGCGCGCACCAGTTGCCAGGCGTCCCTGTTCTGGAGGGTGAGGTGTGCCATCTTTGTTTCCCACTGCCTTGTCTTGAGCTCTTGCAGGCGTCCTCTCAGTTCATTGGTGAACTGTCGATACCTTCTTTTATCCCGTGGGTCGCGGAACCTTTGCCACAGTTTCCTCGACGTGTTTTTGAGATACCGCAGTGCTCGATGTCGGGCGGTAGTTCGGCGTAAGCTGTGGGTCTGTGTGTTGTTGTTGTGGAGGACCGCTTGTCAACCTCCGTCACCACTCTGTCGAAATGGTGTATGGCCTGGTCTATCCTATCTACTGAGGTGACGTTGAAATTTGGGTTGATTTTATTGTGTACGATCCTGGTGAAGTAGTCCCAGTCCGTGTGTTTGGATTTTTTTTCTGCCGTGAGTGATGAGCTCCAGTTCTTTAGTTTAAGGAGGACTGGCTGGTGATCAGAGGATAGATCATTTACAGTCTGTAGTTGAATGCGTCGGGCGATGTCTTTGACAACGGCCACGTCGAGGACGTCCCCTTTTCGACGCCTGTCGTGGGGAATATGAGTGGCTTCTTTGGGTCCTAGTACATGGATATTTCGCCTCCCTGATAGCTCGAGGAGCCGCTCTCCTTTCGTGTTGTTCCTTCTGGAGTTCCATGCTTGGTGCTTGCAGTTTAGGTCCCCGCCGATAATGACCTTCGATCCCAGTGCCATGAGGGAGTCAAGGTCGAACTCGTGCAGGGCTCTATTTGGCGGTAGATACGTGGATATGAGTGTAATGTGGCCTTCGACGGTGTGTATTCTCACCGCAGTGGCCTCCATGCTTAGCAGCTGTGGTGTTTGCACGTGCTGATGAGCTAGCTTCTTCCGGATTAGAATTGCTGTCCCACCGCCCAGTTGTCCGGTTCTGTCGTTTCGATACACTTGGTACCCGCTGATACTGAATTTGTCATTTGGCCTGAGAAATGTTTCTGTCAGTAGGACTATGTCCAGTACGTTTTTTCGCATAAAATCGTGTAGCTCTAGTTTTTTATTCCGAACATTATTGGCATTCCAGATGACCATATTGATGTCGGCTTGGCGTACCTGAGGGCCCGCCATTAATTAAGGAGAGACATCACGCCTTTCATCAGGGCAAACAGCTTGGCTGTTTCATCCTTTGCTCTGTTGATGGACTCCAATGTTTTCATCATTTTTTTCATGAATGACTTCCCATTCAGGTTTTCTTCCTTGTCGTTTGCTGGTCTCGTGTGCCTGCAGTGCTTCTTCCTTCGTCTGGGCTCTGTGTTCTCATTATCGGATCCAGTTGCCGTTTGCGCATAAGTTCTGCTTTGGGCATTTTTGGGCTGGTCCTCTTTATCGTCTTTTTGTTTTTTGTTGCGTGTGTTCTCCCTGACTGGTTCCTTTTGTAATTGGTCATAGTTCTGCTTTGGTTGATGTTTCATTTTGCGTTTAGTTTCCCTGTTTTGTTCCCTTTGCACTTGCTCAGGAATCTGCTTTTTCTTGTGTGGGTTGTGCTGCTTTTGCTCCACCCTTTTGTTATTTTCTTCATGTTCATCTTTTTTCTGTGGCCTGGGGGGGGTCTTAAGGCTTTTTGGTAAGCTTCACAGCCCCGGTATGAGGCGGGGTGGGTTCCGTCGCAGTTTGCGCACTTTGCTGGCTGATCTCTGGGAATTTTGCAGTCTTTAGTGTCGTGCGGTCTCGCGCATTTAACGCATTTGAACGGCAGGCTACAGTAGTTCCGGGTATGGCCTATTTTTTGGCACCTGGCGCATTGAGGAGGGCCATTCCCATGCTTGTATCAAATGCGAGCCACAGACAGGAATGGCGTCGACATCCAGAAACTCCGAGATACCAGAACCAGAGACTCCAGCCTCACCCACCGCTTCCGAACCTGAAGAAGGAAGCAGTGAGATGGAGAGTTGCGACGAAATGTCCGACGACACCATAGTTGAAAACGCTACTAGCAGGACCAAGCCATCAAAACCCACGAACCAAAAGAAAATCCCAGCAACAGGGAAAAAGCGGACACGTGGTCGACAATCCCGCGGGAAGGATGATCGGGCAAAGCAAATGAAGCCAACCTCTGCCATCCCAACTTCAAACTGTTATGCAGCACTAGGAGCCGCAAAAGCGGACGACACAGAAACTGAGCCAACCAACATGGAAACTGCAGAAGCGCAAACTGAAGACAACCGCGCACCACCCAAGGAGAGAATCCCTCCAATTGTGGTAGCAACCATGAAGAACTATGCACAAACAAATGCGGCACTCGAAAAATATATGAGTAAGCCACTGAAAGCTGTCATAAGCGGAAACAACACAAAATACTTCGTCGAGACAAAAAAAGACTACGACGTGCTCAAAACCCTACTTGAGCATAACAAGGTACCATTTTTCTCCCATCAATTACCAGGAGCAAGAGCGCTACAAGTAGTAGTAAAAGGGCTCCCTCGGGAAGCGGATGAAAAAGATATCAAAGAAGAATTACACGCCAAAGGCTACTCAGTCCAGACTGTTCATCAATTCAAGAAAAAGAACAAAGACACAAAAGAACTTGCACCACTGGCCATCTTCTCAGTGACATTGGCACCATGTGCAAAATCAGATGAAATATACAATGAAAGATTCATTTTGCGCACCAGAATCCAAATTGAAAGCGGGCACCCTAGGAAATTTGCCGCCCTTAAAACGCTGCCGCCGCTAGGCTGGAGCCTATACAGCCTAATGGGAAATCCAACACTGAGCTGGACCGTCTACAAAACTTTCCAACCCAGCGGAACCACGCGCCACGCGATATCGGTCACCTTTGGCGCGTACGCTCCAACCCGCAGACCTGGCGCGCGCGACTGGAGCGTTGACGGTCCAGCGCGGCAGTCCAGAGCGCCGTTCCAGACCGCCAGTTTGGCGCGTACGTGTAAACGGGCCTAATGTGTCGCTGTTTTAAACAGTACAATACATCCTTCCTACTTTTTCAAACAGAGAACCAACAAGGGATTGGAATGAGTTACCAAGAGAAATGATGAATAATTTACCGAAAAGTTTGAAAGAATGTAAAGATAAAATTTGTAGAGGGCAAATGTAGGTAGGTGCAGGATAGGGGGAAGATGGGTGTGTAGGGAAATTGCCACCGGAGCCTGTGCTCCATTGCAATTAAATTAAATTAAATTAAAACGCGAAAAATAATTCAGCTCACTACCAACTTGGCCTCATATTTTTACGTAAGTGTATTTTAATGTCGAAAGCTACCAATTGTTATCGGGACGTACCGCCGTCTACAGCTACAATTACGCCCTCATAACATGGACATTTTTTGCATCTTTAACATCTTCAATAGTTACTAATAATTCGTAAGTGCAAAAATATGGAACAAAACAATTAACTTGCTCCTGCTGTCATCATCTTGCATGCCGCAGGCTCCTGTAGTAGACACCTTGCCCTAAAATACCGCCAGAGTCAGAAAAGAACCTGGCCAAGCGATTCCAGACTCACATGCGGTCCCACGGGAGCCAACCCACGTCCCCACAAGTCGTGAGCCTCTAGGGAATTCTATAGTCTCAAAACAATTTCATACCGTGTGTGGTGGGTGCGCGGTAACGCTCTGGCCACGCATTCGGGAGGACGCGGGTTCGAATTCCCGTCCGTGCATCCAGATTTGGGTTTAAAATTGTTTCCATAAATCAGGAGAATGCCGAGATGGTTCCTCCACAAGGCGGTGGCAGAAATCATTCCCTTTCTTCGCCCTCAGCCCTTTCTCGCCTATGCGCTAATAATGTATTTTATTAATACATTGGTTTTCACTACTTTGGTCATTATAAAATAAACTAGCTGATACCCGCGACTTCGTACGCGTGGATTAAGAATTTCTTTGCCAGAATTGAATATAGAAAGTTGTTGGTAACGAAGGATTGGAGCCAAACAACACCGAGTCGGCATAATATGACAGGAAAGCTATCACTATATCATTCTACTGTCGAACCTGTCTCTTGAAGAGAATCAATTTCCAACATATTTAAAAACAGAAAAACAAACGAAGCTGAGGGAATGTGTGTGTGTGTGTGGGGGGGGGGGGATGTTAACTAAGGGCAGCTTTATTTCAGTTTGATCTTTTCTTCTTTCTTCAGCATGAGCATCCGATTCTTGGGTTCTAATAACTTTAGCTGCTAGAGCTACAACTTAGGCCAGTTTACGCCCGCAAGGCAAGTAAAAAAAGAAGTCGAAATAAACTGGTGTAAGAAACATTTAAGCAGACACAAAGTAATAGAACAGAGAAAATCGACATCTATACCAAATAATACGTTTTTTCTCTAAACGAAATTTATTAACAAATCATACAACATAATGCGCGAGAAGCATAGCTTGAGCAAGCGACGTAACATTACAGACTAACACACACATCCGTCTCTCTGTTTACCATTCGATAAGTTCTCAAAATTTCGTGACTACAAATGTTAATCATATATATATATATATATATATATATATATATATATATAAAATATCTTGTGCCCTCTCTACAGATTTTCTTGTCAAATTCCGTCAATATCGGTATAGGCGTTAGTCGTCAAAACATAACAAAAAGACAGATACTTACCTCCACATTTATAGTATTATTACTGCAGATAACACACACACTGACTGCGAATCACCCCTGAGGGATCAATATAACGTAAAAAAATTGTACACCCACAGCATTGCAAGACTACTTACGATTTGCACCCCTAAATTTATGATATCTACAGATTAACATTCAATCCGAATAATCGACCGTCCAGGCGTGACTCTTACGATCAAAAACAATTTTTAAAAATCTTTGCCTCCGCGGAGATTTGAACAGGAGACCACGATGCAAACATCAGTAGGCAAGCGCTTCAAGCGCTGAGGTACCTGATCTAAATATAGAAAGGCAGTACAGAGACCTACACATCCAACGCGTCTGTCTATCGCCGTTAGTATTTTTTCGAAATTATAAGACAACATGTATTATTTATACAGATAATATTTCAACCGAATTGTAGTGTGCAAAGTTTCATCGAGATCGGATGAACACTGTGGATGTGTATGAAGAACAAACATACATTCATCTTTATGTATATGGATATATTTTGTACAGGGTGCAGCAGCATAACTTCCTTTTTTAAAATGCGCGCCATTCAGTACGGTTGACATCGTAGTGCAGCGCTAGAGGTCTCGTTCGAGAGGCGTGACTATAAAGTTTTGTCCCGACACAGTTTAGTAGCCATCATGCGTTGGAACAGTGAGGAGCGTAGGTTTGCCGTTGAGGCCTACTTTTCGCGCGGATGTTCTGTGATCGCAACCCGGCGCGCTTTTCGGAATCGCTTTAATTTAGACCCGTTGTCCCCAGGGGCGTAGCTACTATGGGGCTAGGCGGTGCAGTGCACCGGGGCCCTCACGCTCAGGGGGCCCCCAAGCATACCTCAAGGGGCCCCTAAGCGCACCTCTAGGGGCCCTCAAGCGCAGTTTAGAGGGCCCACGAGCCTTCACGGCAAACTGGCGACCTTTTTTTTAGCTCTACCGTCGTCTAAGGGGCCCCTGAGAACACAGGAGAACCTCACTAAGGGCCCTCGCTGCTCAGGGGGGGCCCCAACCACTGCTCAGGGGCCCCTAAAGAACAATTCAAGGGCCTCCATCCTCAGTTCAGGGGGCCCCTACCAGCACACAAAGCAAAAAGAAGGTCGCGCATCTGGCCTGAGGGCCCAAAATAAATTTTTTGCACCGGGGCCCTTGTTGACCTAGCTACGCCACTGGTTGTCCCCTACCCCGGACCGGAAATCAATTGTTACGTGGGTCACTACGTTCAGACAAACTTCAAGTGCGACAAGACGAAGAACTGGAGGCCCCGGGCCCATTAGATCACCTGAGAACATTGAGGCAGTGAGAGCTTCAATGTTGTGCGTTCTGCGCACAAACGTGCGTCTGCCCTTGGAATTTTCGATCCTTCTGTGAGGAGAATTCTTGATGATAATCTTCATTTCCATCCATACAAGAGTGCGACTGTGCAGGAACTGTGACTTCTCGGAGGAACGCGTGTGAGGTTCTTCTGAAAGACGTTCCTGAGGACGCAATTGTTTTTTGGGTGATGAAGCCCATTTTCATTTGTGTGGATCCGTCAACAAACAAAACATGCGCTACTGGGCTGACACCAATCCTGTACAATTGCGTCAAAGGCCTTTGTATTCACTTAAAGTCACAGTGTGGTGTGCAATTTCCTCAGGTGAAATTATTTCGTCCCTGGTTCTTTGAGGAAAATGAAGTTACAGTGACAGTGATTTCGGACCGGTATGTAAACATGTTACAGGAATTTTTTTTTCCCCACAGCTAGATGAGTTCGGGCCCCTCCTATCGCGTGTTGAAGGATCCCAGAGTTCTTAGCGAATTGAAGACGGCCATGCTAGTGGCGAGTGATCGCGGGAACTTCGAAACCCTCGTACAGTCATATAACAAATCACTGCAAAATTTGAAACTTTTATGCTGTTAAGGGTCTTTACTTGCTCAACGAAGATAAAATGGCAAATCACAGGCTAATTACTGAAATTCAACTGACTATATTACCTTTTTGGACTTGTAAACTGTCCCGGCGTATTTTAGCTAACCACTCACTCAATTTATTCTTATCTCGGAGCGGAAACCTGTATCGAACGAAAATATTAAACCTGTGACCAACACGTCGGAACATAACATCCACCTGTTATGATAGACGATTCGAAACTTATTTAAATGCATACTTACTTGTGAAACGATAAATTTGTGCCTTTTGTAGCATGGTTGGTGCAGTTATATGCAGTGCAAGACTTAACCATGGTAGCAAACACTTCTAATAAAAAAAATACGAGCACTCGATCACTTCGGCACGTCTCAACTGTAAGAACCACACACTCAAACCAACAGTTTGCCATCAGTATGGCGGCGCGCGCATCGTTCAATTTGCGAAGGAACACTAGCGCTGTTGCTCTTTCTAGTATATAATATTCAAACTTCTTTGGATGAGTTGGACTCAGGGGACACTTGGTTCCAACAAGACGGTGCAACGGCACACACTTCAAGAGCATCGATGGCTGTTTTGAGGGAACACTTCCCACAGCGCCTCATCTCAATTAGGGGCCATTTGGAGTGGCCGGCCCGCTCTCCCGATTTGACCCCTTGTCATTATTTTCTATGTTTTTTTTTTTTGAAATCTCGTGTTTATGTGGACCGTCCAAGGACCCTACAAGATTTGAAGACCAGCATCCAGGAAGAAATTTACAACATAACACCTGCTATGCTGGCGGGAGTCATGACAAACACCAGAAATCGGTTTACTCGGTGTGTGCAGAATGGGGACATCACCTATCCTGATTTGATCTTCAAAACTAAGTAAAACAAAACTTTATGTATGTGCCTACACTGCAAAAAAAAAATATAAAAAAAATAAAAATAAACAAACAAACAAACCGAGCGGTGCGGTGTAACGGTTAGCGTTCTGGCCTCGCATTCGGGAGGACGGCGGTTCGAATCCCCGTCCTGGGCATCCAGATATTGGGTTTTCCATGGTTTCCCCAAATCACTCCAGGCAAATGCCGGGATGCTTCCTTCAAAATTCCATGGCCGAATTCCTTCCCATTTCCTTGCCCCCATCCTTGCCCCCCGTCCTTTCCCATCTCTAAAGACCTCGATGTTAAAAAGAGACGTAAAGCAGTTACAAAAAAAAAAAATACAAAAAACAAAAATAAAAAATTTCTGATTCATGCAATGTGTTCTATTAAGTTTTGAAAAAAAGGAAGTTATGCTGCCGCACCCTGTATAAGTGTGATGAATCTTGCGGGCCGGAAAAATATTGAAGTCGGGCCGCGGGTTGGTCACCCCTGGCCTGGCTGGCTGATCGCGAAAAACCGCCTAAAACCATGACGGTCTGTAAGGGGGGGGGGTCTGTAGGGGGGGGGGTCTGTAAGGGGGCGTCGGTATTTCGTACCTCCCGCAGCCATACTGACGGGTAATATCTGTTATTAATACGGGTGTCCCAGAATTATCTTCACAACTTGAACATTGAATAAATTATGTTTGGAACGAGATATCGCAATGCAGTATTTTGCATGTTACAGAGTATCTCTCAAAGTTTTTCTTCTGTTTCATTTCAGGTGAGTTTGGTGACAAGTAGGTAGTTACATCACATTTATTGAAAATGTACACCCCCACAGGAAAAAGCTCAGTGTGTGTTCTGGTTTATAGAGACACGGGTTACTTAACAGGCACGACATTCAAATTTGGGGTTCTGAACCTCCGCATGCATTTAGAGAGAGAGAGAGAGAGAGAAAGAGAGAGCGCGACAGCCCAAAGGTTAATGCAGGGGCGTAGCTACTATGGGGCTAGGTGGTGCAGTGCACCGGGGCCCTCACGCTCAGGGTGCCCCCAAGAATACCTCAAGGGGCCCCTAAGCGCACTCTAGGGGCCCTCAAGCGCAGTTTAGTGGGCCCACGAGCCTTCACGGCAAACTGGCGACCTTTTTTTTTTTATTAGCTCTACCGTCGTCTAATGGGCCTCTGAGAACACAGGAGCCCCTCACTAAGGGCCCTCGCTGCTCAGGGGGGCCCCAACCACTGCTCAGGGGCCCTAAAGAAAAATTCAAGGGCCCCCATCCTCAGTTCAAGGGGCCCCTACCAGCACACAAAGCAAAAAAAATGTCGCCCGTCTGGCCTGAGGCCCAAAATAAATTTTTTGCACCGGGGCCCTTGTTGACCTAGCTACGCCACTGGGATAATGTGTTATGCACAACCAAATCATTGGCCCCTTCTTCTTTGCTGAGAAGACAATCAAAGGCCCAGTATACTTGGATCTGCTAATAAAATTTGTTGTTCCCCAACTGGCAAGTCCTTCAACCGACAGTCATCTTCCAACAGGATAGTGCACCTCCACATTGGGCTCATGATGTCCGTGATTTTCTAGATAAACAATTTCCTCGTCAGGTGGATAGGAATGACTGGCCACCTCGTTCACCTGACATAACCCCCTTGGATTTCTTTCTTTGGGGATATGTAAAAGACATCGTGTATCCAAACCCCGGTTAGAAATTTGGCAGATCTCAGGCAGAGGATTTCTGCAGCAATTACGACAGTTGATCAAGGGATGCTCCAAAGAAGTGTTCTAGAGACAGAAACAAAACTTTGAGAGATACTCTTCAAAATGCAAAAAACTGCATTGTGATATCTCGTTCCAAACATAATTTATTCAATGTCAAAGTTGTATAGATAATTCTGGGACACCCTGTAATACGAGGAGTAATGGACACATCATTACAGCTGTAGCAGCGAAAATCATCTTGTCTTACAGAGTTTACTATAAGGAAAATTACTAGGTATCACACTCTACAAAGCTCTAAACATTTCGCACCGTTCTCAGGCGAAGTTGTTCAAAAAGTTTTGCTCCTGCAGTCCTAATAAAGACTGATAGCTTTGTGGGGATTAACGGAAAAAAAAAAATCATCGTAGTCAGCCTGTAATTGTCTGTAATGGTCTGTTTTCGTAGTGAGTGCAATGCAATACCCCGAACGAACCAATATTATTACTGTTATTACTTCATAGAGCCACCCGGAAATAATATAATTGGGTTCTTGTTAATTATTGCTGCTGATTCACATAATTGAATTGAATCTTTTTTTATTTGATCCATGAAGTCATAATTTATGACATAGGACAAGTCATCAGTAATTACAATAAGCATTACAATATAATTTTTTTCACAAAATATAGCATTACATATCATTATTATAATTATCATAGTTAAAATTGCACAGCAAATACATATGTTCAACTGAAGTTAAATTAATATTTCAATGTTTTACAAGTTACAATACAAAATAATTTAATCGTGTTTGTTCATTTCTCGATTGTTCATATATTCATTGACACTATAGAAGCTATTGGACTAATAAAATTTTTTTTAGCTTATATTTAAAATTATGTAAATTTGATATTTGTTTTATGTTTTCAGGAAGAGAGTTGTACAGAATTTTAGGCTGGGAGAGTACACTATTTTGGTATAGAGCTTTCTTGTGCCACTCTATATGAAAATTGTTCCTATTCCTTGTTTCATGTTTATGTATTTCCTTACTTAGCGCTGCATATTCCTGATGTGATTTCAGGAAGCAGATACACTCAAATAAGTATATACATGGTAGAGTCAGTATTTTTTAGTCTTTAAAAATATCCTGCAGGATTCTCTACGTTTCATACCTTTCATTGATTCTTATAGCTCTCTTTGAAGTATGAATGCCTGTTTTGCATGTGTTGAATTTCCCCAAAAAATTTATACCATGTCTTAATAAGCTATGCATATCTGAATAGTAGGCACACAACATTGTTTTCAAAGAGCAGCAATCTTTAAGCATTCTTAAAATATAACAACATTTGCTTAACTTCTTATTAGTGATTCAACATGTTTATCCCACTTTAATGTTCATTCAACCATATTCCTAAAAATTTTGTGTCATGTATTTGTTTTATATAGGTATCTCTATCTTCACTAAATCACTACTGTTATTTTTGTTTATTAGTAATAATTAGTAATGTTTCTATGTTAGTTTTCTCAGTTTTAAATGATTATAAATAAAGTGTTAATGAATAATCACAGTCATTAAACACCGAAATAAAAGCCGGCTGTATTATTTCCCTTGCAAGATTGATGTAATTTATGGAACGGTTTAGTGGAAAAATTTGAAACCGGTAGTTCCGCTGGTGGCCACTAGAGCGCTTTTGCGCAGTGACTTGTTTGCAGTCGGCCATTGTGTGGTTTGTCGTAGCGGGTTGCAGCTGTTTCGTCTAACGAGAATCGGTAAGTTAAAAAATCAGGGCGAAAGGACATTTTACTTTGGTTTTTAACTTATTTTCGTTGAACTGTAACTTTCTTGGCGTCAGCAAGCTTTCCTTTTCGTTCCGAAATTGTACACTACATTCAGCGCTAATAGTGTTTAAACTTTACTTGATGAAGCATTCTGTGTGGCGCATTCTGAGACAGGTTTAAACACCAAACTGCGAAGTGCTACAATACAACGGCTGACAATAGAAAAATACTACAAGACAATGATGTTTTTAAACCACGCTGGCTTCGTGATTGGAAAATTTCCGTTCACTTTGCCGCCATGCCGTGCGAAGCATTGCCACCGAATCTTGTTTCGAATGTGACACGATATATGTAACTGTTGGATGATTCGGTTTCGTGTGTAATATTTTTTGCTACAGTTTTCTCGCGTAATAGTTACTTCTCGTGCGACTTGCGTTACTTTATGAAAGTAATTCTCTCACTCCTACGCCCTTGTTACGTTATGTAGAGATTTATGCGTGTAATTTCCACGGGTAGAATTTTTCGTTGTCGTAAACAGTTTTTGAATATATAAAATGTTTTTCTTTTAATTATTCCCTAGGGAGCGTGCATAAACCACGTAGCTCCATTTTGGCCTCTTGTGAAACCTCCCTCCCCCCCCCCCGTAGCCCGGCATGGCTTTTGCCTCTACCCCCCCCTTACCCCCTCCACCCCACGCGTAGCACGTAACTTCTTATTGATTCCAGAAGATATTTTTTTAACTGTGTTCTCTTGTCAGACTATCGTGAAATACATAAGGATATAATTAAATGACGGAATTAAATATTCACATGCTGTTGTGTGTTCTGTACCTTAACTGTGACAAATAATATGAATGGAAAGCTACGTGGCCTGGCTCGGATCCTCCCCCCCCCCCCCCACACGTAGCCCAGCGTAGCTTTCCAGCCAATCCCTCCAATCCTCTAGACTGATCCACGTAGTTTATGGACGCTCCCCTTACACTATTTTTATTATAGACAAATTTCTTGTAACGAATCGCAGATGTTTACTATTTTAACGGGCTCTGATGTGGCAATCCGTTTTGGATGCATTTTGACCACATTGGACAACTCGTTCGTGACAAATTTGTGTGCTGTACGGCAACCGAGAAGTGAAGGTCATAATAACACGAAATAACAGTTCAGTCTATTATTTGTTTCCAATTTACTATTTATTCTGGTTTTATGTTGTATATGCTTATTACAATTTCAAGCCTACAATAATATATTTTTTTAAAAAAATGTTCTAGATAGGCGTTCCCAAGGACCAGTAAAATGTTAAAAATTATCCTGCCGAACAATAACTTACACGGTCCTAATTATTTTATCTATGTGTATTACCAATCTACCGACTGTTATCGATACGTAAAGGGGTCCTTTCAAAATATGTCTATTTTTTTTTTTTTTTGCTGTCATCAGTCTTTCAACTGTCTTGATGCAATCCTCCATTCCTTCCTATCTTGTGCTAACCTCTTCATCTCTACATACCCCTTACAACCCACGTCCTCAATTATCTGCTTCATATATTCTAATCACTGTCTTCCTCTACAGTTCTGTTCCCTCCACTAACAAATTAACCAATCCAGCATGTCTCAAAATATGACCTACCAGCCTGTCTCTTCTTCCTGTAAGCTTCTTCCACAAACTTCTTTCCTCACCCATCATTTCAAAATCTCGTTCATTTCTTACTTTGTCTGTCCACTTAATTTTCAGCATTCTTCTGTAGCACCACATTTCAAATGCTTCAATTTTCCTTCTTTCTGGTATTGCTAAAGTCCATGTTTCGCTACCGTAAAGTGCTGTGCTCCACACATAGAGTTTTAAAAAGCTCTTTCTAATTCCTAGATCAATGTTTGAAACTAAAGGGTTCTCTTTTTCATGAAGGCTCTTTTTGCTAGTGCTATTCTGCTTTTAACATCATTCCTGCTTCGGCCATCGGTTGTAATTTTACTTCCCAAGTAACAGAACTCACTTACTTCTCCTATTGCATTGAGATTTTGAGCATCCAAGTGTATGCGTAAGAGACGACGATACAAATATTTTCAAAAATATCAATTCTTTTTCTCTGGATTTTGATCTGAAGTCCAGTTTTCACATCCCACAGATAAAAATGGAGAACATGTAGCAGCCGAATCATTCGTAATTGCAGACTGAGATCCGAATCTTATGTTCAGACTATGATAGTAATGATGCAGTCATATTCTGGAAATACCATATTTGTGCTGGTCGCTGAAATACTGATTAGTTTTAGAACGTTTGGCTTATAACTCGTACCCGCTTAGCCTTATACAGTGAACAATTTTTACTAATTTGTTTTTGTTAATATATTTACTATATTTTTAGTAGTTATACAAAGCAAAAATCCATCAATCTGCCTCTATAACTACATGCTCTTAGGAAATCATTTTTAAATTTTTTAAAAATCGTTTTTTTGGGTTATGGTTCCTCAAAAATGTGAAATTTTGGACACTTCAGTGATTTGTTGTATGATCCAAATTTATCGTGGCTTGAAATAAATTTATGAGTAGGCTACCTATGGAGGGGGGAGGGGAGGTATAAGTTGACATTGTTAAAAAAAAATTACCCAACTTCTTTTGTATGAGAAAAAATTTCTTATAACTACACAAAATCACAATCTTTCTAATTGAATATATATTTTTTGACTTAGGGAACGTGCACAAACTACTTTGCTCGGTCCAGGGAGGGAGAGGGGGAGGGTTTGCCGGAAGGCTATGCTGGGCTACGTGGGGGGAGGGGGGGTGTTCTGAGCCAGGCCACGTAGCTTTCCTTTCATAACATTTTTAACAGTTAAAATGAGGAACTGAACTCACAACAGCATTTGAATATTTATGTCCTCTGGAATCAAAAGGGGGGGGGGGAAAGCTACGTGGGGTGGGGAGTGGGGTAGAAGCAAAAGCCAACATCGTGCTACGTGGGGGGGGGGGGGGGAGGGGGGTGTTCACAGGAGGCCAAAATGGAGCTACGTGGTTTATGCACGGTCCCTTTTTTGTAATTAATTTAAGCTAAATTATAGTATACTATTTTAAAATTCATTTCAATAGCTTCGAAACATCAATTTCAATACTCTAACTGTTATAGATTATGAGTTTTTCAGCTAAACGCATTAAGTATTGCATGATTTTCAAAATGTATGATTTTTGCTAAATTTCGCACTCAAGGCACAATATTTGAGTTGAGTGGTGACATAACACATTATGCAGCTCGATCGTCCCTTGTTGTTATCAGGGCCGGCGCTTGGAATTTAGGGCCCGGGGTAAAATGGGTGACATTTTTTTTTTTTTAGCTCTACGAACTAGCCTGGCGACAATGGGCGGATTCTTGCTTGGAGGCCTGGGGGCCCCTGCAGCCGTTGATCGGGGCCCCCCAGCAGCAGGCGGGCCCGGGTACATCTGACCCGCTTACCCCCCCCCCGGCCCTGGTTGTTATCACGTGGCGGGGCTGTTATGCTTATAAATGCTCAGATGCTGTATTTATATCCCCACTGAACAAAAGGTTATTAATGAAGTACCAGAAAGACCCCTATGTCTTTTTGGCACGTCCATATCGTGTAAAACAGTATTCCAGCTTTTTAGTTTGGCACTGCAGTTGGTAAGACTGACCTTGAACAGGAGACTGTTGCGCCGCGCTCTGCCGGACAGTTTCGTTCACAATATTCTGAAATAAGCATATATTATGGAGCAGTCAGGTCTATAGTGGTGCACATCTTATATTTGTGCGGTAATTATTTTTGGGTGACGCTGTGGCAGTGGTTATACGGATCGTTGATGCCGACGTTATTATGATGTTTGATAAATCCCTGATGCAGTAAATTATTCTAGGGTCGTTCCCACATCAAATCACCCAATAAAAAATAAATTTTACACCCACCTCCTTAGATTTTCATGAAATTTGGCTCAAATGGTTCTAATACCATCATGACAACACCTGCATTTTTTTTTTTTGCTGTATCTCTTGTAGTTTTTTTTTTTATAAATTTTTAAAGTTTTTATGTTTTGCGTTTTCCGAACCTTCAGAAATGGTAAATTTAATTTGTATTGAAAACTTCAAAATTGCTTATCTTAAAAACTCTTTTAGATAACATCATGAATTTTTGCAGCAAGTTTATTTATTATACATATTTGAAGATAAAAATGATACTATTAAAATATATGAATATATTCTATGAAAAAAAATTATACGTATTTTTCTTCTTCTTTTTTTATTTTTAACGGGTGTTTTGTTTTATAAGAATTGCAATATCTAGGGTCTCAGACCTGATAGAATGCTCAAATTTGTTTGAATGTACTCTTAAACATATAGGCTACTTGATAAAACAAAAATAATGATGGATTTTTAACATGTTTATTAATTATAGTAGATTACATTAGAATTATGTACAAAGATAGTGTACTTACAACACTTATGTATAACCCAACTGATTGCTTGAAACATTGAATTTTTTGAGTAATTTTGTCTTTTTAATAAACATTAATCCTGATTCAAACTGTTTTTCCACTTCATCCAAGAGCTTTCAGTTCTTTTAATACAGTATTTTTTGAAGTAATACATTCTCCCAGTGCCGCTTGATTGAGGTGCGTCTACTACACAGACTATGTGCTCCAAAGGCACTATGCAAGAATCTTCTCTTTCAGGCCAATAAAATGATGCAGCTGGTCCTGAAGGATGTAGAAATAGAATTTCTGCATCTTCTTCATCATTGAATATTGTTTTTACCAGTCCAAAGTACCAGTTACCATCATAATTTGCAGCCACATAGCTATTTATGGATGGTTTAACACGAACCCAGTCAGAAGAAGAATGGAAAGAAAAGACAAAGGAGGGTTTTACACTATCTGTAGTCCTTCTAATTTCAAGGTTGTTTGTTGGTAGTGGTTTGAAGTTATGAAAACTTCTTGTTCCAGGAATGGTTCGGGTTGCTGAAAAACGTTTTTCTAGTTTTAACCGTAGCAAATCAGCTTCTTTTTTGTCAATAAAGTGAAAATGAATGTTTTCAATATTTCTTTCACAAAACTTGTACACTTCGATTGCTGTCAATATTTGTTCTTCGTCTGAAAGCTGTAGACTGGCTTTCCTTAAAATTCTTTTAATAGTCCTCCTAGACCATCACAAATTGACTTCCCATGACTTGTTGCAAAAAAGAGTGTTGGGCATTCAAATTAAAGTCTCTCACGTGTTCAGTCAAATTTTTAAAACTGTTTCTATTTTTGTACTGCCCAGCACAACCATCTGTAAAGTAGTGAACTGAGTCAATGTCAGTATGATGTAATGACAGCCACTTTGTAATTTCTTTTTGTACAAAGTTAACAAAACCAGTGTCATGTTCTTGGTCATTGCTAATAAAACAGTGGTTGGAAACAAAAACATTGTTTTCCTCATTTCTTAGAAAAACTCCAACTGGGTGTAGAGTACAACCACCTCTATTCCAATGGTAACTTTGGATCATCAGAACTTGGTGCATCATATTTTAATGCTTTTAAAACCGCCTTTTTTGCAGTCTTTTCAATACTGCTAACCTTCCATTTAAAATAAGACCCTTTACTATGTTCTGACAAGCCATGAAGCTTTATCGGCGTTAAACCTAAATTATCAAGAGCAATGTTTGCTTGTACGAGGGATTCATTTCTGGATTCCAATGATTCTAATTCAACCATGACTTCATCTGTTTCACATTCATTGACTTCAACTCTTAATTTTTCCTCACAAAAGTTACGGCATGTTGAGCAAAGCTTTTGTCCAGGTTTTATGCTAATATTTTTTGTCAGTAATTGTTTAGAAAGATCCAAGCCTACACTTCTCAATGATTTTTTGATGGGCTTTTTGTGTTTTTTTAGTGGGTCTACACATGTTGTTTGATACTTTTCAAAAACATTTAAAAAGTAGTAGCTGTGGTGTGAACATATATTCTTAAATTCACACAGATTAATTCCAGATCGTAAGTGGATCAAATCTTTTTCTTCCTCACTCAATTCAGATAACGGTTGTAACTTTTTTGAAGGCGTGTAGGTTGTTTGGAAACAGTCAGATTTTTTAAATAACCCTACGCTACAGGTTTGAATATCTGACATACTGATTTCGCTTTTGGTCTGATTACTGTTCTGGTTACTTTTATAGGATATTGGAAAAGAATCTCTGTAAACTAAGTAACAGTACTTACTGAAAGTTCGAATAAACTTAATAAAATACTATCCAAGCACTATTTAACACTGCAATAATTTTTTACTTCAAAACACAGGAGTAACAAAACAAAATCCAAGCCTACATTGTTACTCCATTAAATTGATAACAACTGTAACTGTTGACAAAATTAAAACTAAAAGACTTAAAACTCTGAATGAAAAAAAATAATAAATAAATTACGTCACTGTATGTAAGCACAACCTGACTCAATGAAAGACATTGAGCAACTGAATCTAACAATTACCAACTGTGGAAGAACAGCATGACACCACAGGACAAGAGACTGTTGAGACATGCTTGCAGAGTGAGCTGTATGGAGGAGCATGTCGCCACAGGAAATGTATCTGATCAGACTTGCAGAACCATGCAAATTTTATGAGCACAGCTTGTTATTAACTAAATCAAGGTAAACCTGACTTGAGTTGTACTATTATGACGACTGAGCTTTTTTAACTATTAGTACTGTAAAAACACACACAGCTGATTGAATTTTTAACTTAACATACCAAGTTTAAATTTAAACTTAACTGGAGTGGAAAATTGATATCTATCAACATTAATATTATTTATTAAGAAGATAAAAACTTATTTTTGGTGTCTAAGTCACTTGGTTCTTTTTATTTTAAAAATATAATTAATATTATTTAAAAAATTAGATAACTATTAAACAGGTTAAAAAGCCAACATAATTTTTCTTTTATCTAATAGCCTATACAATTAAAAGTATTTTAAAACAAATTTGAGCTTTCTATCAGGTCTGAGACTCTAGATATTGCAGTTTTTGTAAAACTAAACATCCGTTAGCTAAAAAAAAAAATAAAAAAAAACTTGTAAATTTTTTCATTTGGAATATTTTAATATATCTTTATGGTATTTTTTTTTTTAACATTTAGATATAACACACAAACTTATTCCAAAATTTCATACTGATATCTTGAGTATTCTTTAATATACAAATTTTTTTAGTTGAGGACACGTTTTTAAGTTACGATTTCCGACTGCTGAAACAACGCCAAACCTAAAAACTTTAAAAATTTATATAAAAAAAACTATAAGAGATAGAGCAAAAAAATTTACAAGTGGTTTCAGGATGATAAAAGAAGTAATTGTACCAAGTTTCATCAAAATCTGACATCGTTGGTGTCAAGGCCTGGGTGACTTGACATGTAATGACCCTCTAATTGTTCAGACCCATCAGACAATTATTATTAGAACCACAATACAACTGATTTCTCGTTACCAAGCTGTGACGCTCTGGCCTCGCATACGGGAGGTCAGGGGTTCGAATCCCCGTCCGACAGTCCAGATTTCGGTTTTCCATGGTTTCCCCAAATGACCCCATGCGAATGTCGGATTGGTCCCTTTAAAAGGCAATGGCCGAATTCCTTCCTGTTACTTTCCTTTACTTCTTTCCCATCTCTAATGAACTCGACTTTGACGATGCATAAAAATAATTTCTAATTTGTTTTTTATACAAATTTCTTTTCATTTGCTGAAGTCATTATTACTATTTTTTTAAATTGAATACTAAAAGAAATTCAGTTCAGTCCAGAATTGATTTTGCGAGAACTTGTAATTGACTCTAAAGGTACGCGCTCATTAGGGCGGGCCGCATTGCTTCGCAGAAATGCGTCTGCAATCGCTTACCCTGGTTCTAATGGGGTAACGCACACCACAGGCGGGTCAAGGTGGGCCGCCTCGCGATCCGCTTCGCCAGGCGTATTTTTCCGCCTGTGCGCCTCGATGCGCTCAGTCGCGACCAGGTTTGCGATAGGAGCTCCAACAGTACTGCTGACTTTTGTAACTAGTATGTTCATATTTCTGTGAATTAACTGCATTACTTCAACAAAGTTGGCTGCAAATTTGCACGCAGGATGGTGGATGATTTTTGGAAAAAAAATTATAAGTAGTTACAATGCCGCTTTTAAAGCTTCGTGTTAACAATTAACCTAATTGTTTAAAAATATTTTGTGAAATTATTGCAAATCTTAATGATATCTGATGTAACCTAGAAACCTGTGTTAAGTCAAGTATTGAAATTTCGTTGTTGTCATTTTTCGTTCTTACCTTCTGCAACCCAATTCAAATATTGTTAATCAAAAGGTTATGAATGCAGCCCGTGGCTACTATTACTTTATTTATCTTATTAGGTAACACCGACATTCTTCTTTCACAGATTTGAAACCTTCTACTTATAACACCAAAGCAGTTATCGATCACCCTCCATAGTTTATTGAGCCTGTAATTGAAAGTTCGTTTCTCTTCATTTCATTTTATCTGATATTCTGGAATAGGGCTCATCAAGAAAGGGGAATAGCTTCATCCACTACCATTACATACTGCATTTTATCTCGGTTGTCAACGTGCAAATTCAGTTTTCCTGCAGCAATTGCTTCACCTAAATTGTTGTGGCTAAATGTTTTGCCATCTTAATTTTTTTCTCAATCCTCCGACGACCAAAATACCAAAACGGTATTCAGCAACTGCAAGTACTAATAAAACCATGAAAAACATTCATTTTTCTGCATTAAAAATAAAGAGAACCGCAATTCGGTAGAACTGTTATAACATATTTGCCATCTAAAGTGCCTAAGAAATGTGGAAAATTCCTTTTTAAATTAAACCCATTGTCTTTTCTGCTTACTTTTCTTCTTTTTCAATGAATATATAAAAATAATAGCCCTCTGTCTGCTGTGTCCATTTGCAGTGCAGAAGCGGCTGAGTAATCGTCGAGAACCGAAGGCGGCGACAATAAAAGAAATGCGACTCGCTGCGTCCAGATGTGCGTTGCAGTATTTTCGCTCAATGCGATGCGGCCCGCTGTAGTGTGCGCGTACCTTAAATGTCTTGTGGACCGCGAATAAATAATACGGACATATGTGCGGTGTGAGACATCTGACGGAGAATGCGTGCATTACTCTGACCGATACGCAGCCACTGTTTACTCTGTTATTTCATGGTCGTAGTCGTTTTGTAATCATCCCAAAAATTATTACTCAATATTTCGTGCAATCCATAATTATGAAGACACTAGATTCGTTCGCTTCTCTTTTAAAGGTAAAAACGGAATTATCACGACTTTTCCTTTTTTAGTTTTTCTGTTTGCTACACGCAAGTTATGCTTTACAAGCTTCATACTGACTAGGACAAAGGCCGAGTGATTTCTAAGTTGGGGGCTTATACAGTATTTAATATTGTCTTTGCCTGGGATTGTTTTTGCAATACACATCTTATCTGTTATAGTAATGTGAATTGCATTGATTAAAAAGTTAATTTTTATGGACTCCCCCTATTTAAATGAGACTTGGTGAGATTTTGGTGGACCCCTTTCTCCCTCACCATATTTCTAACTTACGTGATTACTGGACGTTTTTTTAGACGAAAATTTTTGTGTGGCCGCAGCTAATGTCTCAGCTTTAATTTAGACTCTTCCATTTACCAAATGCTCTGTAGAACTGCGAGTGGATCAGGCGGCGATACTTCAACAATCTCGTACTGTCCTCTTCCTCTGAAAAAGTTTGGATTTTATATTTACACTACAGTTTGAACCATTTTTTTTTTGGCGAAAAACCATTTAAAGGCAATTTAGCACCTCCATTCCAGAAACTGCTTAACCGAATATTCTTTCATAATTTGCAATGATTAGCAGTCGTATTAAGTTCATAGCAAAATGTTCATGGAGTTTAATATAGTTTATTAAAAAAATGGATGAGAAATTTATTTATGAAATAGAAAATTTTTCAACAAAGATCTTATATAAACGTGGTAGAGAATATTATAAATCTGATAATAAATTTATAGTGAAAATATTTCTTTTAGAAATTAAAAGTTTTTTTGTTGCCATGCATTAAAAGAGATTTTATGCAATAACTTCCTTAGTGCACAGTGATCTCACAGAGCGCGAGAGTTTCACGATCTTTGCTGATATTTTATATTTTAACAGTATTCCACGGGGAAATTCTGCTGACAGCTGTTGGTACCGTTGTTTAGACAGCCAATGAATGCATATATTCGAGGTGGGACTCAAATTGGTCGGCGGACTGGGAAGTCACGAACGCGCTAGCCACCACGCTGACGCGGTGTCGCTTGGCGGTATTAGTAGTGATGCAATTGGAAAAAAAGAAGTTTTTTTCAGCTTTGTGAAAAAAAAACATGAAAAAAACCAAGCATCCTTGTTATTTTTCTAAATTTTTTTTTCATAAAACAGTGTATTTGATAAATTATAGTTTTATTTACAGAACTTACATTTTACATGTGTATTTTAAATCTTACTGAATCATATAATGTCTTACATAATGATTCATAAATGTATCTATATAGGTAACATAATTTTTATTCATCCTCTATGTCAGTACCACATTCACTAGTATCAGTACTACCAACACTAGTTCGGTATGTGTCGGAAGTTTGTGTTTCTTCTTCTGTCTCCTCTACATCCATAACTTCAGAAATAATTATATTTTCTTTTACTGGCTGTCCTTGTACTGTACGAAAAAGATTTTGAGATTGAAATTTTTAAATCGTGAGTATAGTACACACTGTGCATAAAGACAGCGCCGATAATTCTGTATTAAGGTCTTTCAAGTTTGAATTTAAATCTATTATCATACAAAATAGGAGCTTTAATTTTTTCAATTGTTGATTTACGCCAACGGTTGGAAGGAAAAGATTCATGATTACAGACAATTTACTGACTCAGTATCACTATACGCTGAGAGTTTAACAAGTATATGAATATAGCACAATAAGCAATAAAAAAGGCAAAAAGCTGTAGATAAATTTAAAATTCCTAATTTTTTGAAAAGATCCGTAGGTCTACACATAAATTCGCAGGGTTGGCAGCACTAGTTCAAATAGCAAGTGTCGTTCCAAATAACGGGGAACGGGGATTCCTTCTCGCCCAACCTAGCCTCTTCGGGAAGTCCCCGGTCGTAAAAGAAAACTTCAGTCAATGTTGCCAATATTTTCGTAATTTTCTTTTCTGTTGGACCAGAAAAATATTGTAGATTTAAAAATTCAGATAAGTACTTAGTACAGGGCGTTCGCCGGGAAACGCTACCCACTGTTGCAAAATCTAATCCTAGGCCCCTGGTCTATTTCTGTAATTTTATGCACCACAATTGTTTTGTACGGCTTTAAGTGAACTAGCTTTGTTACTTTCCAAGCTGACGTCTTAGATACGCCTGCCTGGGTGACTGTTCTAGTCGAAAAGCGATATCGTCAATTTTCTCCTCTGTGAGAATACGGGTGACCGACAGTCTCTTTTTTGTTAAAAAATGAACCCGTTTCTCTTACTTTTTTAACCAGACGCAGAATTGTTGATTTAGCTGGCAGTAAAGCGCCAGGATATTCGCGACGAAATTTACTGCGACACTTTTTAAATGACTTCTTCTTCACATATGTATCGTAGAGAAATATTCTTTGTTGCAAACTGTAACGTACCATAATTTTACTCACACTCAAACACGGTACAGATTAGTAAGAGTATGAAGCCCCAAACTAGCCAAACCGCAAAGAAACGTTTATTCACAACACTGTTGGGGCAGCGGAGGTGTTAAACAGTGCGGTGATTCACGGCGCCGTGTGGCGGGAGTTGCTGGCACCACTGTCCCAGCAAGTGGCCGACGGCAACAGACTGGGAGGGTAGCGTTTCCCGGCGAACGCCCTGTATAAACCCTAAATACCGAGCGTGGCGGTGTAACGGTTAGCGTTCTCGCCTCGCATTCGGGAGGACGGCGGTTCGAATCCCGTCCGGGCATCCAGATTTGGGTTTTACATGGTTTCCCAAATCACTCCAGGCAAATGCCGGGATGCTTACTTCAAAAAGGCCATGGCCGAATTCCTTCCCATTCCTTGCCTCACCATCCTTTCCCGTCTCTAAAGACCTAGCTGTTAGAGAGACGTTAAACAGATAAAAAAACGATAAATTCCTTAGAAATTTGAGATTTAGTAGTTATGGGGAAAAAACGAGTCCCAGTAAAAGACGCTCCCAGAAAAAAAAATTCATAATTTTTTTCATGTATTTTCTTCAAGTCAGAAAAAACTGTTTTTAACTCTAGGTATTAGACTTAGAAGTCAGTCTGGTGAGGTTCACTTTTCGTAATCACTCGCAGTGAATAGTGTAAACAGAGAATCATCCAAAATGGCGGATGAAAGAAGTTGGCTTGGGCGCAACTTTTCGTTCACTTTCGGTGTTTCACTCGGACGAATCATCAAGAGTGACAAGTGTAAACAGTCAGAATATCGAAGTGAAACATTCTCCTGGATCGGTTTGTTTCTGATTGTTGTTGTTTTCAACCTACAATGATTTTTAAATTGGAGGAAGAAACACTTCTTTATTTTTAAAATATTTCTATAACAATGAGTTTTTATAGAAAACAAAAATTAAAAGTTATGAAATTAAAAAACGTAAAAGGTAGTGCTACAGAGCAATGATTAAAGTATTGAATCTCCCACTTTTGTTAATAGAAGACATCAAGTGCAAAATTAAAACTATCCGAACCATGTGTTCTGTCGAATTAACTAAATTATTAAAATCAGATAATTGTGGTGTAAATTGTGCTTATAGGTAAAGTGAATGTATTTCAAAGCAGTTACCAGTTGCAAGAAACCTGAGAGTAGTTTCTAGCTTCGGTTTAGCCTGAAAATATTTTCTCATTTGTGTCCTATTTTGTAATTAGTGGTGAGTATTTTGACAGCAAAACTTTCGGATTCATACGATCAAAGATTATTTTCATTTGCGATTTTGCCCTGCCATACCCATTCTACCACGTCGCAAGATCCAATAAACTTCTCTTTTTTTCAATTAATGATGCAACTTTTAATTCCTTACTCGAAGTTTACGAAAATTAAATCCACTCCGACACGCACCAGCTTGTTTCTTCCTTCTTGAAGTGAATTGAATGGTTCATTTGTGGTGAACTCACCTTCACTTTCACAAGGAATGAATCATCCTGAGTGATTACGAAAAGTGAACCGAGTTAACAGGCCTTTGTCTGTAGTCTGTACTGTGAACATTGGTTTCCGAGAATTCTACTTTCTTCCGCTGCCCAACTTCCGGCGCGCCGTGCCTAAAGGTGGCCATACACGATCGCTCCATCCGTCCAATGGAGGGATGTCACTCCATTATCGCGTCGTGTGTGGGGAAACTGATGTGGATGACGTGGAGTGACAGGATTATTTGGATATCCGGTCAGTCCAATATCCATCAGTTTTGTCCATCATGCCATCAAGCCGACTGACGGTATGTGGGGAAAACCAAGCCATCACTCCAGTCGGCTCGTGTATGGCGAAACTAAACACTTCTCATTCTGTCACCGACCACCGAGCAGACAACATCAGTGCCTTGAGTGGACTATGCAACATTGTACCATTTCTTTTTTGTTTTGAATCTGCTATAGAAATATTTGTTTTGCTTCTAGTTAAATATTATTTTGAATGTAGAATTGAAAATAATGCAGTTTTAAATATTATTAAGTAACGATTAGAACGATATTATTTTATTTTATTTTACTTTTTATTAAAATAATTTTGTCGTCTCAATAAGACTTTGTGCTGGAGATTATTGAGAACGATAAGGACTTACTATGCTTGTAGGATCTCTAATCCCGACTACCATGACAAAATATAAATAAATGTGGCAATAGATAAATTGCTATTATTATTTAAAAATAAAGACATAAACGCCAACAGAGAAACCTTGTTAAAAAAATAATTCTTTGCGGTCTTCTTTTTAAAAAGATCATAGTATGTTAAGATTAATTTTATATGAGCATACTTGTTTAAACATGTTGTTTTACAACATGTGACATACCTGTCACTATTTTCAGCCTGCTAAACTACTTAAATTTAATAAATCTGTTTTATAATCATTTTGTAACATTTTTAAAAGTTTTCGTAATATCACATATCTCATTTTTCATAATTTCCCACTTTTTTAACGTTTATTTAATTTTCGGCATTTGTATTCAGTATTGAATAGTTTGAGTATCCTTTAAAATTAATTCTGACTCATTTTTTTAGTACTTGGCATAACTGGATTGTTGTATAGCAAACTGATAACCTATTGTTGTTTGCTTTGCCTAGTTTTTCATTGTCGTGGCTGACTGGAGTGATGGAATGATGGTGTATGTGCTACGCTTTAGGACGTCATCTGTATGGATGTCATCCATACAGATGACATCCAAATGGAGCGATTGTGTATGGCCACCATGCCGCCCGTTTCTGTTGGTTTCGAAAAACTTTCGTATCTGACAGCTGTAGCCGCACGAAATTCTTTTCCGTGTCACCAATAATTCAAAGGAAATATATTTTACATAACTATACATGCAGCCAAGCTTAGATTCCGATTTGGTGCGACAGTTCTTTATACATGTACCTCGAAGTTTCTTTATTTGTCATTCATATTTGCAGAAGACATATTGTGTAATTGTTCGACAGTTGGTACAACTGCAAAAACAGAGAGATGTTTGTATACAGATCGGAGGTGATTAAAAAAAAACGGAAAATTTTGTAAATGTTTATTGCTTTACGCGTCGTCGAGGTAGACGTCATTAGAGGCGGGAAAGGAATGGGTGCAAGGAACAGGACATAATTCGGCCATGGCCTTTTCATAGGAACCATCCCGGCATTCGCCTGGAGTGATTTGGAGAAACCATGGAAAACCCTAATCTGGATGCCCAGATGGGGATTCGAACCCGCGTCCTCCCGAATGCGAGGCCAGAGCGTTAACCACTCACCCACCAGGCTCGGTCCAAACTACAGACTGTGTGTCTCTACTGATGACATAGACAGCAAGCAGTCAAGAAAAGCACATGCAGGGAGCAGTTATAAGTTTTTACCTGGTACTGTTGATAATACTATAGCGTAAGCTGTGAAGATGACGCTGCTGCCTCCTTCACAGTCGGTGACTGTTTTGTTGTAGTAGCAACTTTGACTTACCATTTCACCTGATGGAAGCAGCGGTGGCTGCGGCCGAAACGTCGTGGTGTGTAGCAGCAGAACTTAGCGGCAGAACACCGTGAAGAATTTTTATATGCCGAGAAAGATTCGGTCTTCACAATCTCAAACTTTATTTTCAAGAAATCTTCATGTAACGGGAAAACTTCCATTGCTTAATCCAGAAAACCTACTTCATAATAATACTTCATGCTTCATTTCGCGAAGTGATCCGTTGTTTTGGATAATACAAAGTAATACAAAAGTTCCTTTAAATGTAAATACTGACTCAACATTGAGGTTGTTTTTGCACCTTGACTGCATTACTGTGCTGCAACAAAGCCTGTGATATCAGAGAAAATCGCATGGATCTCGTTCGGAAATCCATCTGTCTTGTTGTCTAGTACTGATTAACTTAGATTATTGTTTTAACCTGCAATATTTTAGTTATATTCCGAGAAAAAATTTCTAACTTCCGTTATAGTAATTTATACTGAAATTAGAGTTTCTACTTCAGCTTAAATGCAGCAACTGATAAGTTATGTTCTGCGTATGATGTGAGTAACACTTTGATTTATTTTTCCTTTCAATACTTACTTGGCTGTTGTATCACACGAAAAGGTTACATATTTCTTTGAATTAACAATCTGAGCATTCAAGTAGTTTATTACATACTGGGAAACTTCTAGTGTGTTTGGTACAGAACACGACAGATACGATAGCAAAAAGAAGGTTGCCAACTGCTGACACGCAAAAAGCTCGCGGCATTGAGAGCGTCTGTTGTTTATATAAGGGTCTTAAATGTTTGTATCTCATAACGCCATTTTTGCTGTTATGATTAACTTAAAGACAGCGAATAAAGCTTGAAAGTTGAAACATAATTAAACAAGACAAAAAGCATGTTATGTGCTTACATGTGGCTGTGAGTTTTAGCACTGAGCGTTCTTAAATTTTAAACTGTAATGAAAGTGTGAACGTTAGAATGTGTTTTCTGCTTGCAGGTCTGCAATGGATGCGGTGACCAAGTTGATGGTGAGCGCTTTGAAGCAGGACGTGCTGTCCTGGCCCATCTTGCAGTCTGCGCAAGTGGTTGGGGACTACTCGATCCTCGATAGCCTGCTGGAGGCCGGAAGTATCACTTCCAGCCAGCTGGAGATGACTAAGAGCCTGCTGGATTCCCCAGACATGGCGCAGTCGGTAATGCAACCGCTGCTGCAGAAAGGTCACCTGCACCTGCTGCGGATGGCACTGCGGCACCGGCCGGGACTGGCCAGGGAGGCAGTCGACGATGCGTCGTCAACGCCGCTGCACGTGGCCTCGAGGCACGGCCAGCCCGCCGCCGTACGGATGCTGCTGGACGCGGGGGCGGACCTGGAGGCGGCGAGAGAGAGCGACGGGTGGACTGCGCTGCACGAGGCGGCGGCGTGTGGAGGTGGCGGCGGGCCCGTCGTGGCGGGAGTGCTGCTGAGGGCCGGGGCCCAGGCGGAGTGCAGGGACACAGAGGGCAGGACGCCGCTACAGCTGGCGGCGGCGGCGGGACACACGGCCACAGCGCAGCTACTGTGCTCGGCGGGGGCGGACACCACTGCGGGGGTGCAGGACTGGGACCAGAGGCCACTGCTTTTGGCGGCGGACACGGGCAGCGTGCACACAGTCAGGGCGCTGCTGGGGGCGGGCGCCGGGGGCGGCACCGACCAGGAGGGGTGGACAGCGCTGCTGTGGGCGGCGGAGGAGGGCAGGAGCAGAGCCGTCGCCACGCTGGCGGCGGCGGGGGCGGACGTCAACGAGAGAGACGAAGACCAGCGGACGCCGCTCCACTGGGCCGCTCAGTGCTGTGACGCGAAAGCGGTGAGAGCCCTGTTGGAAACAGGGGCCGACCGAAACTCTATAGTAGATACAAGAAAACTCCGCTACACCTGGCAGCCGAGGAAGGCAACACCAGTGTATTGCGGCTGTTGCTAGACGGCGGGGAGGTTGACGTGAAGGACGCTGAAGGTTGGACGCCGCTGCATCTCGCGGCCCACTGTACAGACAGCGTGGAGGCGGCGAGAGAGCTGCTGGCTGCCGGGGCGGACATCACAGCTCGAACAAAGCTCTATGGGAGAACTCCATTGCATCTGGCTGTTGAGCGTGACTGTCCAAACGTGGTGCGGCTGTTGGTTGAGAAATCGGACGTCAACGTGACTGACGATGATGGTTGTACGTCCCTGCACCTAGCAGGTTTCTGGGGCCACTTGGCCGTGGCCAGGATGCTGCTAGAGTCCGGAGCAGACAAGACGGCGAAAAACAAACAGGGAGACACGGCGTACGACGTCTGTCGTAAGGAGCTGAAGAAACTACTCGAATAAATACCGGATCTTCCAATGCTTCCGTACTTTAAAACTACATTCAGGTTTCAAATAAACAAATCTTGTACTGTTTTTTGATTAGAAAACTATGATACTTTATTCCTGTAGTTGTTAATATTGAAACAGTGATTTAGTAATTTCTTTCGATTTCTGACGAAACATTTCTGTATGTTCCTAACCCATATTTACAAACTTTTCCTTGTAACAAAATTTTGGTGCCGTTATGTAAACGGACATTGTTTATCGAGTGTATGTACAGCAGTTACATACTTTATGTACTAATTAAGACTCATCTACATTATATTTCTACTATTTTGTTGTATTTTAATCTTGATCCTTACTATTGTATGCATCTCATTTCATTTTAATAAAACAGGTACACAGCTAACAATAGCGTACAATTTTCAGCAGGCTTAGCAATCGGGAGTACTCGGGTTCGAATCCATCCAGCTTTAGCTTTTCTACAGTTTGACAAAATCACTCCAATATGATGCTGGGATTATTCCTTCAAAACGCAATAGACTAATTCCTTCCCATCCCAATATGTAAAACCAGTTCTTTTCCATCTCTAATGACCATGACATCATCAAGGCTTATAGCGATAAGCAAAAGAGAAAACTATATTTTACCTTCAAACATTTGTTTTACTGTTTTAGCTTCCTACATACATAGGGGACAACATAAAACAAACAAATCTCAAGTAGTATCAACTATACTGAATTCCGAACTCTATTCGGCGACCGCTGCAACACAAAGCCAGCGCGCAAGCGACTGCGCTGCCGGGGGCGGTGTTCTCGTCCCTTATTTGAGTCTGTTGAGTTCACAGTGATTGTTTGGCTGTGATCTTTCTTAAAGTCACATTTTCTCATCCTGTACCGCAAAGAATTCATAGTGTCACCATCACAAACCACGAATAACATACAGCCTAGCACACATTAAAAATTAATAACAATTTCATAAACTCCCTCATTTACTTTAGATGACTGAGAATATTTTACGTTTTGGTTACCTACGGGAGGCTACAAACGGCAAACAAACATAATATTCAGTTTACTAGCCAACCTCTAACGAAATAATTTGATTATTTGTAGATCTACGCAATTACTATATGAATTTAATTAGTCTAGCAATCTCGAAAGCTTTTTCAGTTCCACTCGTTGGCTCCCTGGCCGCTGGGTTAGGTTAGACAGCTGTCTGTGTATCACTGCAGTGACGGCTTAATTTAATTTAATTTAACTGCAATGGAGCACAGGCTCCGGTGGCAACTTCCCTACACACCCATCTTCCCCCTATCCTGCACCTACCTACATTTGCCCTCTACAAATTTTATCTTTAAATTCCTTCAAAGTTTTCGGTAAATTATTCATCATTTCTCTTGGTAACTCATTTCAATCCCTGACACCCTTACCCAAAAAAGAGAATCTTCCTACACCCTTGTGCCTGAAATCGAGTGCCAGCTTGTGGTCATGGTCATCTTTTCCCTTCCATGCACTACTTTTCATACCTATTGCCATATCTTTCCATGCCTCATCACCAGTATACACCCTGTACACTCCCATGACCCTCCTCAGGAGTCTTGCAATGAATCCCATTCCAGCTCCTTTATCATATCCGTCACTGATTGCATTCAGCGATAATTTCCAGAAACAAATCTAGCAGCCATTTTTGAACCCTCTCCAACTCCTGTATTTGATACGTAAAATGTGGGTCCCATACTACACTACCATATTCGAGCAATGGTCTGACCAAAGTTTTGTAACCCAATTCCTTGACTTCTCTCGTACATCCCCTCATCACTCTCTCCAACAAGTGCAGAACTTTGAAACCTTTTCCTACCACCTGTCCTATGTGTCCTGCCCAGTTAAGCTTGTTATCAAAAGTAATTCCAAGATATTTACATTTCAAGTCTTTGGCAAGCAATTCTTTCCCCACCTTATATTCATAATTAACCTTTTGTTTTTTATTTGTGTATCTAATAAGCTGACTCTTCTTTGCATTTATCTTCATTCCATGTTTACCAACCCAACTAGATATCCTGTCCAGATCACCCTGCAACTGTTTACAATCCTCTATCGTTTTGATTCTTTTATACAGCATTATGTCATCTGCAAACAATCTAATTTCAGATAATAAACAATCAACACAATTATTCATTAGAATAATGAATAGCAATGGTCCCAATACGCTACCCTGTGGCTTTAACTGGCACATGCCGTACTGCAATTATTTCTTGATAGTTTGTAGACTTGAGTATCAACGCTCCTTGCTCTGCTAGTTTTGATGACATAACCAGCAGAAAAGCTTTACATTTTACATCCATCCAACATTCCTTACTAATTTTCTTCTAGAATTGCAGTACAATGTTAAAAATATTAAGAATTCATTTCTGAAGTCTCCGTCTTCGAAATCTGAAAAGGTAAGTAAATTTTTTCTTTTTTTTTTTTGGGGGGGGGGGGGCGGGAAATATTACGATTTCCGTGGCATAAAACAAAAATACTATATGAAGATATTCAAGATTATGAGTAGATCAGAATTGATTGAGAAAGTTGGAAAGAGCACTAATACAATACGCATTGTCACTACTAGTTCTGTCAAGTTCACGGCGAATTGTTATTAGCTACAACTATATTCCAGAATAGAGATGATTAAGTTTATCAAGATCTGTTGAGATACTGTTGCTCCTATTTCCTTCCCATACCACTTTGCTTACGTGACAAAAGTTGTGTGTTCACGAAACAAATTTCGTTCTGAAGGTAGTACGGTACAAGTAGTAGTCAGGGACAGGAATGTTTGTTCCAATATATATATACAAGCTAAATGCAACGTAGTAGTCAGAAATATAATATGATTCATTTTGTAAGCAGAAAATCGCAGTTTTCAATCTGATTTAGGCTAATAATTGAATGCCATTAAAAAATAAAAGGTTAAATTGGCCATTTAGCGTTCGTAACAGCTTGCGATTTTTTTCCAAACAGTTGGTAACACTGATCAAATAGCTCTCGTCTCCTTCCGTTTGTTTGTTTATTTTTCATATACTAATTCCAAAGGTAGTGTTGCTCTGTAATTATTTTCAATATTAAAAATTCCGTTATTCTGGCTGTTCCAACTCTTTCGTCAATAATTACACAGGAAAACCATCTAAATCAGGGGTGGCCAACCCAAATGATCTTGTGGGCCACTTTGGAAATGCATCATAACTCCGCAGGCCACATATAAAATTATATATTTATTTATTCCCACTAGAGACACTTTTGTGGAGTGAAAAATTGAAAGATGAGTTAATATTGTGTTTACTGTTATTCTTACATGTAAACATAGATAATATAACACTAATGATACTAAACGCACATTGTAAAGAAATATATAAAACTGAAAAAGGAATATAAAAAATATTTTCTAAAAGTGATGAATCTCGCGGGCCAGAAAAATGTTCAAGGCTGGTCGCATGCCCAGGGCCGGCGTTGGGGGGGGTTAAGCGGGGCAAAAGTACCCGGGGCCCGGGCCACCAAAGGGGGGCCCCGCTGGCCTAAGTGCCTAAATAAATAGAAATCAAACACAAATTTTAAAATCTGCATCAATAATTTTGAACATTTTTGTATTAAAATGTTTTGAATTTATAAAAAAAAAAGTTTAAAAATATTTTCGGGGGGGGGGGAGTAGGGGGCCTAAGATCGCTTATTCGGGGCCCGAGAATCCTAGCGCCGGCCCTGCGCATGCGGGCCGCTGGTTGGCCACCCCTGATCTGCATTGTAGGCCACTGTGATTTTGAGTCGTTTGTACCGATCTGGTTCTCTCACTGCGTCTGTTCCACTCTGCGTATTCACCCAAGTGAGCAGTCTCACCGGAACCTTTAACAAAAAAATATAGCATTCAGCGAATTAATTCAGTACGGACACAACCAATGTATTGGATGATAAATATTCTCCTATGGGGATATGTTTATTAAAACCTAGACTGCACGTCAAATTGTGGACCTTCACGTGCTATAAAGTGATGATAGTTTTTACACGGAATGCATTTAAATTAGCTGTATTCTGTATAAGTACAAATCTCGTAAACATGGGCAGTAGTAGTATGGGAAACAGGTTTCCATAATTATTGTAACACAAAGGATTCGTTAAGGACTCTTGCTGGGATCACGCAAAGTAATTAGCGCTCCCCTCCTCTCAAGGACAAGGGCTAACTTTTTTTTTTTTTTGGTAACTGCTTTACGTCTCTTTTTAACATCGAGGTCTTTAGAGACGGGAAAGGATGGGGGCAAGGAATGGGAAGGAATTCGGCCATGGCCTTTTGAAGGAAGCATCCCGGCATTTGCCTGGAGTGATTTGGGGAAACCATGGAAAACCCAAATCTGGATGCCCGGACGGGGATTCGAACCGCCGTCCTCCCGAATGCGAGGCGAGAACGCTAACCGTGACAAGGGCTAATGGTCCTTAACTAACCTTAATTGAAATGTGTCAAAATCATAACCAACCTCAGTTCAATCCACCACCACTAACCTTAATTCACTCGAGGCCATATTATTAACACACGCTGTACCACCACTATTATAAATTTCACCTCTCCTTTTGCAGCTAGGGCCTAC
>JARYHS010010216.1:0-19004 GCA_031002005.1 Vandiemenella viatica
AATATCACAGTAAAACCATAAAATTTTGTACTGAGTTAATTTTTACACATATGTTAGATAAGTTGATACTACAGGGGACAACGTTTTGGAAAAAAAAATTATCTATATCTTTAGATTGAGTATTTAATGAATCAGATAATAAATGCATCCCGAATATTTTCGAACATTTTCTAAATTTTTCATAGACTTATTATATTTCTTAATCTTTTTTGGTTTCCATTTATACATATCATTTGAAAAAATATTATCGAAGCCTATAATGAAATCGGTTTAAAACATTGTTATTTTTGTTATTTAGTAAACTCAGTTTAGTATATAATTTCTGTTAAGAACATTTGCCGAGTTAGAGTTTTGAATATGTAAATAATTATTATTTTAATTTTTCACTCTGTATATTTTCTTGCTGAGAAACATTTCCACGTATGTAAACTTTGCGTTAAAACGGCTTGTTTGGCGATGAGTTAGGGTTTCGGTGTAAAACCCTCGGGGCAAGAACTTCCTGGGCCTTTGAACGCCGTTGCCAGCTGGTTTTTGCGCGGCCACGGAGGTTTCAAAAGGAAGTCTCCAGAAAAAAAAAACATTATGCATCAAATGTTAAAGTCGGCCTGTGAAGTGGTAACACAAGAATTAGTGTGTTCCGTCTGGCTGGTTCACTTCTGTTTCTGCGTTTTGTCTCTGCCTTGCTGATCAAAGCATTGAATCCACGGGTGCTGATTAAATAATTGCCTTTAGTTTCCTTCAACACCATGATGTTTCTTGCTCTGGTAGCTTTATAAATGTCGTGGCATTTCTCATATTGTTAGCCGCGGAATATATTCGCCCTTATATTTTTTTAAGTTTTACTTTACCTGAGTATTTTTTTTTTTTTTTTTTGTAAGGTGAATACAGCAAGGCAACATAATAGGTTTTGCTTAAATGTATAAAATCTGGGAACCCATGCTGAAATAGATATTCTGTTTTTCTAACTAACGTTGTGAAAACATATTTTATAACTATTAAATTGTAAAGACTATTTTATTTTATTTTAGTGTTTCCGATGCCATCGAACTCGGGGTTAATAGATAACACTACTTGTCATGCAAGATAGTTACGGGTTTGTTTATAAAATTCTCATAATAATTAAAAGACTTGTACGTTGGCCCAGTTATGTAGCGAGTTATAAGTAGAAAAATCAAGCATTTTAAATAGCTATTGGTTTTTTGAGAACTTTTTCGACCAAGTCTCATTTGCTGAATAGCATCCATAGCTCGTTAATAGAGGTAGTGCTGTATCGCCGGAACCACCGCACAAGCCATCATGTTGCTCTACATTTTTCTTCTTGGATAGAAGAAACATTACCTTAACGCTTTGTTCAAGACACGAAGCTTTCATTTAAAATAAATATTCCTCTTCGTAGAAAAAGAAGTGTTGGAGGAATCTTTCCTTATTCCTCATTTTCCAGCCGTTTGCAGTAAAAATTTATGAAAACAGATTCTCTTAAGTGCACTAAAGTTTGGCTTAAGTAAACCTTTGTTCATTTAACAAAAATTATATGATCTTTACCAAGGAGGTATGAAAGAAGTATTAGATGCGCGTTCCTCCATTTTTCCGACAGTTGAATAAACTTCTGTTATTTAAGTGGAAAAAAGTATGTCTGAAACAACGTTAATAGCATATGATCACCTGCTTACAGGACTTACAAGTGCTCCGTTCTATTATTCAAGAGGATTTTATTTATAAAGCGATATGGCATTTCCTATGCCAGCGATACATTGAATTAGAACAAAGTTTATTATAGTGTTTCTTGTAAAACTCAATACTTTTTTTCAAATCCATGTCAGGTCTTTATCATTAAGACATGTATGCTCAAATATAAATACCATAACTTTCGGACAATTTTCAAAATCAGAAATCAGGAATAATAATCTTAAAAACCTATGAATTACAAAATAGCAAAATTAAATTTGAAGCAACAGCATTATTACAAAAGTTGAGATAAAAATCAGATATTCACTTTTGCAATTAACTTCCCATTCTTTGCTAACAGGTTCAAATATTTCACGCCAGACGTAAGTTAATAGTTTCATTCTCTTTAAAATTTAAAATTGCAAATAGTATTTTTGCTGTTAATTTCTGATGCACAGTAAAACCTTTTTTTTGTAATCAACATCTCATTATCTTCCACACAATTCTGATAATTTCATTAGAAAACACTATATTTGGTATAAACAATTTTAAATGTAGCAGTATAATGTAATTATAACACCTTTCCTTTACTTCAATAGTTCCTCATAATACTAAAGACTGCTACGTACCTATTCTCCTTGTAATTGTTACTCTTCTATTATCTGCAATATAAAATAATTTTATATACGTTTTCCGCTGTGGAAGCCTCTATAGTAAGTTTGAAGAAATTTATCTCTGAAAAATATTATGCTCAGCTATATTTTGTCCGAAAAAACATTCCGCCGTAGACAAGAATTAACTTAATTAAAAGTGTGGCTGTTAAAAGAATCTACTTAAGTGGTCACGCGCTCATTTTAGTCCAGAGAATATTGCTTTTTTCCTCTCACACTTTCAGTACAGCGGTTAAAATATTGCGTCATCGTTGTGATAAAAGGTCCTTCCTTTGTTTTTTTAAGTAATTATAAAATAGAGTAAAAGATTTTGTTATAACACACACTAAGCAACTAATTTCAGTCGCATTATTCTGGAAAGGACAAAGAACAAAAACTATAGATATTTAAAGAATAAAAAATTTCATAACCACACACTATCCGAGAAGTAGTTACTAAATTGTTATAGAAAAGCAGTTGTTCATTTATTTTTTTTATTTTTTTTGTTTTTACGCCTCGTCGACTTCGAGGTCATTAAACGAGGGAAATGACTGGGGACAAGGAACGGGAAGGAATTTGCCCATGGCCTTTTTTTTTTACGGAAGCATCCCCGCATTCGCCTGGAGTCATTTTGAGAAACCATGGAAAATCCAAATCTCGATGCCTGGACGGGGATTCGAACGGCTAGGCCAGAGCGTTAACCGCTTACCCACCATGCTCGGTGTTCATTTAGTGAAAATATGTAGCAACTTGGTCGGTAAAATAGTTAAACATATTTTTACTCAAGGACGGGAAAAATATAATTTCAGAGCGTGCATTAACGGTTCACTTTTTTTGCTATATTTTCACCGGCAGGCAGTACTATTTCCAAAGAAAAACGAGATAAATTGACGATTTATTTCCACGTTTGGAAAATAAGTTTATTGTAAATGTCTTTGTCAGCGATAGGAGACAGCTATTCCAACAGATTTTTCTGTAAGATAGTTTTCTTCGCAAGAGAGTGACCTATGATTCTTGTGCATTTGCATTTAAATGCATTACGCTCTTACTTTAGTTTCCAGTATAATCTGACCTAGGATCAACAGAAATGAAGGTATAATATTGCCAAAAAATTACCTAATTTTTAAAAATAAATTTCTTGTATCGTCCACAAAATAACTAGCTCAGCTTCAAGCCAGCTTCTGATTGATTAGAAGAATTTCACTACTGAGAAAAAGATTAGGTTTCAATATACGTCGAATGGGAGCGACAGAAAGTTTTAGATAGAAACTGATTTGGTTTTATAAATATGCATTTTGAGATGCGAGGTATTCTCGTGCACTGATTGTAGCGTTCAAAAATTTTATACTAGATTGAATTCACTAAAATTATTCATTAATAAAGTAACAAGTTGTATACTTTACAAAATTGTTTTTCAGGTAGTATATTAAAATCAATTAAGAAAAATATTGGTGGTATTTTAAACATTTTGAAAAGTATTATAAGATATTCATGAAATTATACCCAATAATAAATACGATGATTAGCTTGAAAAAAGTCTGTTGCTGTATCAAATATCAGTCATTTAGTAATTTTTCGGATACCATAATTTCCAGATTTAAACTTTGAAAGTACTTTAGGATCAGTTGGTTCTGAAATAAAGGGGCAGGGACAGTTTTTTTTTTTTTTTTTTTTTTTTTTTTGGCTTGTCAAATACTTCCACAAAGTGAGGAATAAAAAGATGAAGATCAAAATATTTTCAGAGTTGGCATGTTGCTGTATTTAATTTTATACATACTGAAGATTATCTAAATGAAAACTTGTGTTCTTCCTCCACTAAACCCCTGTAATTCTTTGAAAAATCCTCCGATTTTTCAAAATTTTGTGTCTTAACTGCGTTAAAAATAGTAAGAACACACGAAATGCCCAATTGCAATTTCCTAATGGTTCCTGATGGTTCAGTCGTTATGCAGTTATGACCGACTGAAGCGCGTAACCGTCCGTTTTCACTCAGAAAATGTTGGACAAACATTGCAAACCAGATCATTTCTAAAGAATATTTTCCCTTTTCAGTATAAAAGACGGGATCGTAATTTTACATGGATCTTTATGACTGCTGCGCGAATATGGGGGTGGAAGTTTGCTCGTAACAACGCCTTTTGTGGAGAACTTGCAGAATTTTATTTAGGTTGAAAGTGAGAAAAACTAGTGGTATTCACGATTAGTTGCGCCATCTATCACGTAGTACCAAAAGTGTAAGATTTAAGATTCAAAATAATGGGAATGTTTTGTATGATTATATAAAATGTCACTGCATTGGAACCTGATTTCATATTTCCAAGTGCAGATTTTTAAAACCACGTTTTAACAACATAAGGGAGAAACGAAGTTTCTTGACAAGGCGTTACCATGTTTGGTCTCAGAATGTTATTTGGAAGAATTCGTCCATAGATCTAGAGTAGATTAAATGGAACTAGGGCTTAGGACTGTTGATAATATATCGATATATCGAAATATCGATATTATTTTTTGAAAATATCGATATTTATGAGTGATATTTTTTAGGAGGATATATCGATATTTCGATACTGAAATCTGGATATCGGCTTAGATATTTTTTAAAATAAGTTATCATTTTTCGTTTGCTCTGAATGACACTATTTCCCTCTAATTTCTGTCACGCATAGAGATCAGCAAACTTAAGTAAATCTTACTACGTTTCTATAATTAATTTGCAAGTACCAAGTCTACTCAGGTGATGACAACAGTGTAGGCAAGGCATCGCTCGCCCAGCACGAATAGAACGCGAGCCCATTGTTTGAAATGAGAGTGTGGATTGTCCAGGGTAGTCCAACTTGAAATTAGTGTGTTAGCAGGAATAGTGGAAAGTGTAAATAACAAAGAGTTACTAACTGGAGAGAAAGAAAAATAAGACAACTCAGAATAAGCTATCAACATACAAAACTAAATGAAATACCACAAAAAAAAAAAAAAAAAAAAAAAAAAAAAAAAACTGTATTACGGATCAGTCTTAAAAATACACAAAATAAGATTTGCCTCTAATCTCTTTCGAGTTTTATTAATTTTTATGAAACTTATGAGACGCATAACGGTCAATTTAAAAAAAAAAAAACATGAACAATCATTATCACCAACAAAACCATTCGAAAGTGAGAAACCTGATTAAGAACAAAATCTCACTTCTATTTATCAGTGGTCAGCCTTATTTTTGCAAAGTTTGACTTTATGAAATTGTATTTATAAAAGTATCGATATATCGATACATCGATACTTTTCCTTCGATATGTCGAAGCCGATATTAATACTTTTTAAAATATCGATATATCGAAAATCCGATATTTTTAAAAATATCAACAGCCCTACTAGGGCTCAGCATTTTATTTCGCCTTGTGTTTCCTGTATGGAACATGATTTCAAGAATGGTAAAGCCTAAATCAATGCAGCAAAAAGGAACCACAAGTTGTAATAGATGTTGGTGGTAGGGATATTCACTAAACATCGATGCATCGAATCCATTCGATGTTTACCATGCGATGCATCGGATTGATTCGATGTTTTGACAAAAAAAAATCTATTCGATGCATCGATTCTTTTTTATAAAAACATCAAATGAATGAAAAAACTAACTTCGGCTGCTAATGACAAAGAATAATAGAAATAAATTTTAAGATTACTTCATTTAATCAAGATTGAAATAGATTATTTCAATTTGAAGTAATTGTCATTATCAGATAACACCTGTGAGCAAATGTGAACAATGGTAAAGATTAATTTTTCTTGAGGTTGGCTATCCTGTACGTATGAGCAAACGGAAAAAAGATCGATTTCCTTAGTTCACTCTTACTATTTGCCGGTGATTGTCGTGTTTCAAAATAACTGAGTGATACCTTCGTATAAGCTGTGTTGGCGTAACATCGGATTGCATGTTCAAAGTTGAAAAGGTAAGTAGTAATTCTTATGAGCCTAATCACTCACGTGTGACAAACAAGCGGTTTTCTATAATTTTTGCAAAATATGGATACTTACGTTAATTGCACTGAATCATTGCATTAATAAGTTGCTTTCTTTCGCCTTTTTAAATCTGTAGCTAAGGTGTGATTTACTTAAATGTGAAACTACAGCGTGGTGAATTTATCGATAAATACTGAGACACGTGTTCTCTCTCTCTCTCTCTTCTCTTTTTTAGTTTATAACAAGATGCCACCTCCGAAGAAAAGTAATGCTTGGAAATTTTTCTCCAAATTTGAAGGAAATGGAAGAATTGCAAAATGCAAACTTTGTCAAAAAACTATTAAAACTTGTGGAAATACTTCAAACTTGATTGGCCACCTAAGAAATATACACAAGGCTGCGTTTTTACAAGAAAACAGAGAAAAATCTCAAGTGACGTCTAATGTAGGCTTGCACAATGTCGACAGCAAAAAAACTGTGAAAAAAATTTAAACTGTCTCCATACCTACTGTCCCCTACTCTGTGTCACTGCCGTCAACAAGTAAGCCTACAACTGATGTGATAGAATCGGAAAATATAGCTTTGACGTGCTCATCAACAGATATCCATCTCGATAATCCTGTCCCTCCATCTCTGAAGCGTCAAAAGTCAATTGTGGACATTTTGGAAAATTTACACGCATTTTCGGAAGGTGGTGATAAAACTTTGAAAATTAATAATGCTTTGATTTATATTCTTTGTAAGGACAATCAACCATTTACGATTGTTGAAAATGAGGGCTTTCGTAACCTGATGAAAGTGATAGCACAGCATTACAAGCTTCCCAGTAAGACGACATTGACTCGCTGGGTTGATGACAAATATGATGCATTGTCGGCTGTTTTCAAGAATGTATTAAAAAATGTGGAAAACCTAACACTTACGACCGACATGTGGACAGAAACTATGAGCATGAGAAGCTTTCTTGGAAATACAGCACATTTAGGTGTTGGTACTGAATTCTTTTCAATAACTCTTGGAGTGTATCAGTCATTTGAACGCAGTACTTCAGATCACATTGCTGAGATGCTTCTGAATACTTGCGCTGAATGGGATATTGACATTGATAAAGTTTCGGCTGTAGTGACTAACAACGCAGCAACAATGATTAAAGCTGTCGAATTGGCTTTCGGTAAAAAACATATACCGTGTTTTGTGCACACTCTAAATTTAGTTGCACAAAATGCGGTACAGCAGTGTTCAGAGTTACGAAAACTAATAAGTAAGATCAAGGAAATTGTAACATGGTTTAAGCAAAGTAATACAGCAAGCAATGAATTAAGAAAAGCAACGGATCGAGAAACAAAACTGATTCAAGAAGTTCCGACAAGATGCAACAGCACATACTATATGATTGAGAGGTTTTAGAGTTACGCATTGTCGTCAATAATATAATTATTCAGCATAAAAATGCACCACTTATGCTCACTGCGTCAGAACTGTCAAATCTCTCTTCCGTTTTACAAGTTTTACGACCGCTAGAATCTGCAACCAAAGAGGTATCTGCTGATAGGTACTGCACTAGCAGCAAGGTGATTCCGTTAACCCATTGCTTAGTTTTAAAAATCCAATCCCTCAGACTGGAAGATTCACTCTCCAAAGAATTGAAATCGTTTGTCCTTAAAGAAATTGATAAAAGAATGGGTGATATTGAGAGAGTGACTCCACTCACTGGAAGATTCACTCTCCAAAGAATTGAAATCGTTTGTCCTTAAAGAAATTGATAAAAGAATGGGTGCTATTGAGAGAGTGACTCCACTCGCCATAGCCACTGTATTGGATCCGAGATTTAAAAAAATGCACTTCAGGGACGCACTTGCTTGCTCTACAGCAGTTGCAAAAATCAAAGACTTAATGACGAATAGTACACAAAATTTTGAAATTTCGGGATCTGATTCAGATCAATCTGAAAAACCAGAAGAGAATTTTTCTTTATGGGAAGATCATCACAAACTAGTAAACAAGAGCTGGAAATTAACACAGTCTGAGAATGCAATTTCTGATGAATTATCTATTTACTTGCGCAGTCCAGTAGGAAGACTCAATGAGAATCCTTTGGAAATATGGAGTGAAATAAAAGATCAGTTTCCTAAGCTTCATAAAATTGCCTTCAAGTACTTGACTATTGTCGGGACTTCTGTTCCATCAGAACGTTTGTTTTCGAAGGCAGCTCAGATAGTCAATCAACAAAGAAATAGATTGAAAGGCAAGCGACTTAGTAAACTTCTGTTTCTACAAAGTTTGCCCAAACATCACTGGTGTTAACTGTTTAAAGACTTTAAAATCAATATTTTTAGGCAGATTTAGTATTTAATATGGGTTGTAAAAAATACAGCAACCAGTCACAATATGTGACTGGTTGCTGTATTTTTTACAACCCATATTTGACATCACAGTCGCGGAAGTTCCACCAATCCATCATGGATAAAATATTATTAGTATTTATTTTTTATTTTTAAAATTGTAATTGTCTAGTACCGTAATTAAATATTTCTGTTAATCTGTAGCTTTTGTTTCACTCACAACAGGATGGCACGTCCACGGGGAGGGGGGGGGGGGGAAATCGATTGTCGCTACCCCGATAGTTTCCGCACCATTGTCGCCACCGCCGGGGCAATAGTAGAGCTAAAAACAACATTGCCGTAGTGCGGGATATGCACGCCGTGCGGCAAATTTATGTAGCGGCGACATTTTTTACACGCTTTCAATCATCGTGACCTATATTATGTACCCACGATATGGAATCTTTCATCTCAGTTTTCACCCACTTCCAAATATCTGAGCTGTTTGAAATCTCGCATCCGTATTAACTGAAGACAATACAATAATTTCATACCGATGTCCGGCTATAATTATTACTTTAACAGTAACAATAGAAAAATGAATGAATGTGATGGAAGTTTGTAGTTGAATTTTAACCTACTTCCGGATCTCAGAATTGTTTGAAATTTTGCTCATATATTAAAAACCCATTACAATACAATACAGTATTTCATATCTATATTCTAATATTCTCATTATTTTGGGAGTAATAATAGAAACATTTTGCACACGTATTAAGAAACATGGACAATACAGTTATCTGCTGTTACATTGATAGTAACAATAGAAAAATGGTTGCATGCAAAGGAATCTTTCATTTCAGTGTTCATCTGATTCGTGACGTCCGAATTATTTGAAATCTTGCACGCTTATTGAGAAACGATGAATATACAATAATTTTACTGTCACTACGATGACAGTAAAAACTTAAAAGTAGATGAAAAATTTCAACTCAGTTTTCATCTTACTTCAAAAATCCGGAATAATGTGATATTTTGTATTAAGAACCGATGAACCAAAATCATATCTAATCTCGGTATTTTCATTACTTTGGCAGTCAGAACAGAAAAGTGCCTTAACCGTCTTATGACAAATGTGGCTCATTTTCACAAACACTTCGAATCCCCTTGGTGGCTCAATCGTCAGTTGGAAAAGGCGCGTGGCAGGCGCGCAAATGATACTCGCTCAAATCTCGGTTTTGGTTGAATCTTATACGGCCTTTAGAAGCGACTTTCACCTCTGGCAAATATGTAGTGCGTTTGTTATCCCTTGGTTCAAATTTAACTTTAACTGCAGGTAACCTATACCTAATGGGGTTCCCGAGTTATGCAAAATGCAAATACAGCCGTGAGATTAATGCACGTGCACGGCAATTCCAGAAACCTTCGTAATTTGGTGGCCAGACCCTTCGAAGATTCCGCTGTCAGCATCGCCATATGCATTTAGGTAATTACCCACCTCCAGACGTTTTAATTTTTCGTAATTTTGTGCATGTATTATGAATGTTTAACACTAAAATAATTTCACAGCTATAATGCGGTATTCTCGTTACTTTAACAGTAAAACCAGAAAAGTGATTTTGCTGCGCAACCTTTGGCACATCCGCACTTGACGACACCTTGATGTAAGCAACTGCGATAATGTCTGCAATTTCTTAAAGTGATGCTAAGCAATGACTATTCGAAATATCATTTTGAATTAGTTCGTACTATTATGAAAGAGTAGTCGTCCACATTTACCCTGCAATTAGACCTCTGCTGGGTTGTCCATTTAATTGTCCGTAGACGATACTACAACACAAAGAACGGAAAGATGTGCAAAGAAAAAGAAAACAGCTTGAAAGATACTTTTGTAACAATCTAAACTAAAAAGTTAAAAATAAAATTATAGTTTAAAAAAACTAAACACACGTTTTTGTAACAAAGTGAATTAAAAGGTTAAAAATAATCTGTAAATATAAATATTTTGTTTAACAGCGATAGGGCGTCCCACAATTCAAAACAAATTATTTTTATGAATAGAAGTAAGAATAAAGTCACTGATTAAAAACATAAATTTAAAGTAAAAAAGCGTGGAGTGCTCTCTACATATTTTTTTACAATGACTACCTTTACAACAAGCAAGCGACAAAAAATAGAAGACAACTCATATTGAGCACCCCACGATTTTTGCATTACATTTAATCAGTGACGTTATTCTTACTTTAAGCTTATTCATAAATATAATATGTACTGAATTGTGGGATGTCGTATCGCTGTTAAAACAAAATCTTTATATTTAAAGATGATTTTTAACCTTATAGTTCACATTGCTACAAAAGCGTGTTCTTGGTTTTTTAAACCATTATTTTATTTTAAGCTCAACTGCTGCTTGAGGCAGCAACAACAACGGGGTTGGCAAAGTAATGTTCAAAGGGACGGCAATCTCACAGTCTTTTGACCCCGTTGGGAAAATTCCTAAATCCACTACTAGACAGGGGGCGGCTTAATTGGTATTGCACAAGGGCGTTCAAACAGCTAGCAATGGGGCTGACTTACAAAGCAAAATCTCACTCCTATAACACTACTTAAACTTAACCAACACACGATATAAGAAAATTAATTTTTCATGTTGGGTGAACAGTAACGCTTCGGCCTGGCATTCGGGAGGAAGCGGGTTTAAATCGTCGTCCAGTCATCCAGATCTAAATTTTCCATAGTTTCCCAAAATCACTTCAGGCGAATGCCGGGGATGTTTCTTTCATAAGGCTTTGGTCAAATTCCTTCCCGCTCCTTGCCCCCAGTCCTACTCCTTCTCTAATGGCCTTGACGTCGACGAGGCGTAAACCCATAAATAAAAAAGAATCAAATTAAACGCATCATTACAGCTACAACTGCTGTATATCAACACTGCTGATATACTATTGCCCTGTGGTCACACGGACTAAACGAAAGACAACGAACTATCTGCAGTCTGCACTCAACTGGAAATGGTCAATATCAAACTATCGTCACATTTTGTCCTGGCGAGATTAAAGCTACAGTTAAAGCCTTGTATCCACTTGAGCACGCTCAGGCGAATGAGCCGCTCAGTGAAGCGAGCGGCTCAAGTGTTGGACGCCTGAGCGCGCTCGCAACGAACGACAGCGAGCGCGCTCGGGGCGAGCCGATCGGTTGTCGGTATTTTGGAATGCTCAAAGGCGAGCCAGTGTGTGTTCGGCGCTCAGTGTGGACGCTGGTTTTCGACAATGAGCGCGAGCACGTGGGATAATGAACTTTGTCTAACTCTTATTGATGCTTACGAATCGAAAGGGGTATTGTGGGATAGCTCGTATGAACAATATTACAATAGAACTAAAAAAGATGATGCCTGGCGCGAAATTAGCGAGGTATTAAAATGTAGTGTTGATGAAGTGAAGAAAAAAATTACAAGCCTGCTAGGGTCGTTCAGGCGGGAACGATCGAAACAGAAGAGAACTTCTATAACGGGAAGCGGTAAGTCTTTTTTAATAGTGTTTATCGCAGCTAATATATGTTTGCAACTAAATAAAAAATTGGTACCAACCTTTATATAATCTTGGAGTGACTGAACAATGGCATCACAGACTTTTCGGTACAAAACGGCTGATGCTTTGTTTAGATACTTTAAACATATATTGCAGACTTGTGTAGGAATCTCCTGAAGCTAGGAATCTTAAAGTTATTATTAATTTATCTGCTGGTGGGATCGCATCACGCATACGCGTATCCTGCATTTTAATATGAGGTCCAACTAATGACAGCAAATGTTCAAAATCAATTCTTGACATTCTCGTAAAGTTTTGAAATGTCTCATTGTCTCCTTCAAATGTCAACTCGCGAATTAAACTATTAAGATGATTTCCTTCGCTGACGATAACTTTCCCTAATCTACCACCCTTGGTACTTTCCTTTTCTTCTTTTTTTTGATATTGCATGGATAATAATAAATGCTGCAGCTGCTACACGCACACGTGACGTCATGTCAATAGCCGAGCGTTTACTGAGCACGGCACAATGCTCGTTCGACCCAAAATTTCCTTTTACCTTGAGCACGCTCAAGCGAGCGTGCTCAAATCAATGAGCGGCTCATTTTCTTCACTTCATCAACACTACATTTTAATACCTCGCTAATTTCGCGCCAGGCATCATCTTTTTTAGTTCTATTGTAATATTGTTCATATGAGCTATCCCACAATACCCGTTTCGATTCGTAAGCATCAATAAGAGTTAGACAAAGTTCATTATCCCACATGCTCGCGCTCATTGTCGAAAACCAGCGTCCACACTGAGCGCCGAACAAACACTGGCTCGCCTTTGAGCATTCCAAAATACCGACAACCGATCGGCTCGCCCCGAGCGCGCTCGCTGTCGTTCGTTGCGAGCGCGCTCAGGCGTCCACACTTGAGCCGCTCGCTTCACTGAGCGGCTCATTCGCCTGAGCGTGCTCAAGTGGATACAAGGCTTCGGCTATTGACGTGTCGTCACACATAGCTGCGGCCTTTATTATTATCCATGCGATGTCAAAACAGAAAATAAAATTACCAAGTTGGGGGTTTAGAGAAATTCATAGTCAGCGAAGAAATTATCTTAATAATTTAATTCGCGAATTGACTTTAGAAGGAGACAAAACTTTACGAGATCGATTTCGAACATTTGCTGTCATTAGCTGGACCTCATATTAAAATGCACGATACGCCTATGCGTGAGGCGATCCCACCACAAGATAAAATTAATAATAACTTCAAGATTCCTAGCCTCAGGAAGTCCCTACTCAAGTCTGCAGTATATGTTCAAAGTATATAAACAAAGCATCATCCGTTTAGTACGGTTAGTCTGTGATGGCACTATTGAGTCACTCCAAAATTATATGAAGTCTGGTACCTATTTTTAATTTGTGTTTACAAATATAGATTTAAATGTAATTTTTACGTTTTTTTTTAAATTATGGCATTGATTTCAAGTTTTTAATAAAAATTGGTAAAAAATTATATTGCCTGTCACAAAATCAATATGATATTAGGCACTTAGGATCTGAATTTCGTAACACTAAATTCAATCAAAATCCGTTCAGCTGTGAGAAATACTATTAAAAAGACTTACCACTTCTCGTTATAGAAGTTCTCTTCTGTTTTGATCGTTTTTCGCCTTAATGATTCTAGCTGGCTTGTTATTTTTTTCTTTACATCATCAATACTAAGTTTAATATCTCCCTGATTTCACGCCATGCACCTTATTTTTTAGTACGATTATAATACTGGAGCTATCCCATAACACCCTCTTTAATTCATACGCATCAATTAGAGTTAAGCAAGTTTCATTGTCCCACGTGCTCGCGCTCATTGTAGAAACCTCCAAATACCGTCCACACTGAGCGCCGAACAAACACTGGCTCGCCTTTGAGCATTCAAAAATACCGACAACCGATCGGCTCGCCCCGAGCGCGCTCGCTGTCGTTCGTTGTGAGCATGCTCAGGCGTCCACACTTGAGCCGCTTGCTTCACTGAGCGGCTCATTCGCCTGAGCGTGCTCAAGTGGATACGAGGCCTTAGACTTGCGCATAATACTTCGCGACTGGGATTGTTCAGTTTAGTTCGCAACTCCTTAGCGAACTAGGTTGCTCTTTTAGTTGGTTAGTTGCCATCTCGAATTCCAGAAAGAATGATCGTTCGCTCGCTTAGCTACCGCTACTGCAAGTGCTGTTTCGTTTGTTATGGTAGTTGTGGATATCGGTGGTTGTGTTTTAATAGTTAATGCGGTCAAAGCAGGTTTTGTTTTCAATATTCCGTGTTAATACTTTTTAATGTCGAACATTGGTTAACTGGTTACATTTTTTAAAATCTGTTTCTTCGGTGAAATGTGACCACAGGGAACTGCTTCATTTTTGATTACATCATAATAAATAACCTAAAACAAAACATTTTAACCCTATAATCAAACTGATGTACATTACACTACTTTACATCGTCGCATTGTAGAAATCTCATAGTATTTGGATAGTCATTTTACATTACAAATATAAGGTATTTATCCTGTTAGCAGTGTATTATTATTATATACCATATGAATCAACATCCGCCACGTCATACCAAATCTCGACAATCTTTCCACTAACTGAAGTGAACTGCACGATGAGAAGCCCAAGTGCTGTGAGAGGTGATGTGACTAGCTGGGACCTCACCGCGCTATTGCGTGTCGGTCTTCGGAAAGTGATGGAACGAACTTGGTTGGGCCGGCGACATTGCCACATTAGCTTTTGCGGTCGTCCATGCGTATCTTTACACGCGGTCGCTTTATTTCCGTAGTTTAAGGCCTATTCGAGTAATGTTAATGGTGGTGATGTTCAGGAACATAATCATGCAATTAGTGTATTAACAGACGGAAGTAATATTCGCGAACCTGCAGGCCGCCTGGGCATTGGAAACCTAATTAAAATCATTGTAGCAGTTATTTTAAAGTATTTTTAAGGAACATTACCAATAACTAATACGCAAAAAAAAAAACTATGATAAATTACTAACACTGACATGGAGGTATTTGTGGCAGTCATTTCTATGTATAATCGGTCCCTTATATTTGATAAATTAATTTTCGTTTTGTCTTTGCTTTCGAAGATTTCTCGCGAAATTTGTCATGTATGGTCCATTGTGTACAATGACAATAATAATTCGAAGCTGAAAATAGCTTTTCTGTGGAGGACAGGAAATATGTTTCTCAGTCGTAAACGAACCGACCAACCAGCCGGCACTGGAGCATGCGCTGCGCGCAATCATTCACGCAAATATAAACTGTGAAACAATCCAAAAGGGGTTGTCTGAAGAGGCTTTGCCTGCTACCAGAATTAATTTCAGTATTTTCTTAGAAACTTTCTCGCTGGAAGTTTTTACGTAAACAAATAAAACGGAAGTTAGTCAGCGACAACATTTTACATTACACAGCCGAAACAACTAAGCGCTTCGTGTAACATTTTGTATTTTTATTCACATGCTTCCCTATTTAATGAATAGAATGTATTCGATATGAGTCTGTTAACTTTCAGGAAGGCGCATAATTTTTTTTAGTTAGTTCTTATTATTTTTATTGCTTTTCTGTCGGTTGAAGTGAAAAAGTATTTTGATTTTTAATTTTCATGGAAACAAATAACTATTTTTTTTTAAAAAACAGTCACACAAATGTTTGGAATTATAAAGCACATCACCTTGTTCCGCAGTGTTAAGTATTATGTTTTAGAAATTGTTTCGTATTCATTACTGAAAGTTGATTTTTTTGCTGATTTGCAACACTGTTCGGATACTCCGTGACCTTCACAGGACTAATTTCGCGACTGCACCATAGTCTTTATTAAAGGTTCCGAACTTTCCGAAGCCTACCTTAGGTTAACATATTGATCCCGTTTTGCTTCAAAACTATAGAATATATTGTTTTTCAATAAAAGTGAATTTCTCATTTCTTTATATTGAACCCAAACCTGCTGTTGCGGGTTAAACAAGTACAATAGATTAGCCACCGACTTATTGAATCATTGTATTCTTCAGTGTAATCTATCAGGCAGACTCTAACAATTAACAAGCCGGTAAAGAACTTTATCAGCAATGGCAGCAGATTATGGTAAATGTATGATCCCCAATAAACATTATGTCGTAACAATCAGAAGGTTACTCTCCTCTTGCTATGGTTGTTTGCTCTGCAACTCATGGTAGTTTCATTTATTAAATAAATGTGTTCTTTCACTTATACTTTAAATTTTTACATTTAGTATACTGCTTTTTTTTCATTATTGCTGCACATCATGAAATATGTTTTCATTTGTCTCCATTAATTCATGATTCCTAAGTTAGTATTTTGTCCGTATGTTCAACATTATCATTATAATCAGCCAATCTTTTTCACTTGAACAACTCGTGTTTAGAATTCGGGATAGTGCTGGTTCGATCCTGTTCACCAACCCCGATTTTAATTTGACATTGTTTCCCGCGATCAATATAGGCAAATCCCAAGAAGGTTTCTTCGAAAGTGTAAAGGGACCAGTATATATCCCTGTAATATTTTGTTATTGTAGACTGAATTTAGTTCGCTTCTAAGCGGCACAGCCGGCAAAAGTAACACGAGCCGGTATAAATGAAGTCAGCAAGTGCGTGTATACTCGCAGCTCGCAGCAGCAGTCGCTGGGAAGTAGTCCCGGACAGCCTCGCGTAGCGTACAGATGTAAGACGTAATTCGCGATTTACTACCAACAGTATTCACTTTGTACCCCATTTCGTACAAGGAGTCTAAATTTAAGATAGCGGTGGTACAACTAACAGTGTTGCGTGTGAGCATAGCTACGTTCTGTGTTGTGTGTTCGTCAGTGTAAAATATACTGCACTTGTAGCTTCTGTTTCATTTTATAGATTTTATAGAGAACAGTTAAATAAAATGAAAATACAGAATGGAAGGTACATTCAACACTTTGCCAATAAAATTAAACTAATAAATAATAACACATTAACATTGAATGGCCCTGAGGAAATAGACGATAAGGAGTATAACCTTACATAATTACGTAGTATTTCTCGGCGTTGAGAATATAAATATTGTTCTCGGGTGACTAGCCGAGTTATAGGAGTGTTATAATTACACAATATTTCGGCGCTCTCAATCATTGGCGCCATCTTCTGGTGAAGTGAGGTTTTTTTTTTGGTCACTGCCTCAACGGCATTATGTAGTCCCGCTACTGTCTGTAGCTCTATCTACTGGATCATATAGGTTGGTTTTGGGATCATTAATATACTCTTTAGGGAAAAAACGCGGATTTGGCCATTATATAATGACCTATGGGGGAAACCCTTGCTTATTACTTATCGCCTGGTGGGGATGAGCGTAGTTAGCAACTGCGTGAGCAGTTGTACTACCATCCCTAGTTGATTTTCTTGTGGCTGGCATTGACAACGGTGGTTGTGTCGATGCTCATCGTGTCTGGTCAGGAGGATATGATTAGTCAGGTGGCCGTGGGTGGTCTTATCCTTTGTCGATCTTGGATGGCTTCGTGATCTTCTCTGTGCTGGTGTGGGGATGGCTCCTGTTGACGGCCGCTTGCAGCTTCCATCCTCAGTGGGCAGCCCCCATAGCTGGCCGCGTGGTCAGCGGCGCAGTTAGCGTAAGTTGGTGTCGCGTCGCGCGGTCTCGGTGCACACCAGCACGCTGTGGTTTTCCCCTGCAGTGAACGCACCGAACTTGGTTCCGGCAATCCTTCGATCGATGCCAGAATACCTGGCACCTGAAGCATTGGTCGATAGTTGACAATGATGATTTCTTCCTGCGGAGGTTCTTCTTGGTGTTCCGGACATTTTGTTTCTTGACTTGGATATTGGCTGCCTCAATAGCCTCGATTTCCGATGGCGTTGGCTACTTGGGTTCCTGGGGTGGAGGGAGGCTTTCAACTCGGGTCACCTCCGTTCCTCGGTTGGTTGCTTCCTCTGGTGAAGCAGTTTTTGGGAGGCTATCAGTTGTCGGAAGCCCTGCGCCTCCGTACTGGACGAACTGGAATTAAATGCTGCGGCTCTTGAGAAAATCCTTAACCGCCGCTAGCTCTGATGGGCTCGCGCATGTAACGAGCAGATTGCCCGGTCTCAATCCTGTAGGCTCTCGCGATGCTCCTTCTTGGTGGTCTGCACTTGGCGTGACGTCGAGGTTCTTGGGCAAGGACGCTGGTCTTGGAGATTCCGGTCCTTTAAGGCCGTCGGTAGTTCCGTCTTTTCTTGATGTTTGTGACTCATCTTCCTGGCTGGACGAAGATGAAAGTTGGTGTGGTTCGCAATATAGCGCTCGATGTAGGTCTTCAAAATAGTCATCCTCTCTGAAGTCCTTGCTAAGGATGACAGGAAGGCTGGACAAACCGTGACCAGTCTTTCTTCTTGTCAGTGATGGGCGTGGCGAGGTGACCGTACTTCTCGTCGCTGAGGATGAACAGGAACTCGTTTCTTGGTATTTCACACGCATACTCTCTACTCCCGGACTTGACTCGGAGTTGGATTATGTATGGATGAACCTGGGCGTCGAGGTATTTCTTCCACCAGCTTCGGGATGTGTATTGTCGTTCTGCCAAGAAGACTTCGCTCTACTTGCCAGATGTACAACGGATGTAGATCAGTGTCTCCGCTTCCTCGAATTCGGGGTCGTCGAACCCATCTTCAGTTCTGGGTGATAACCATGTTGTCCATTATGAATTTGCAGTGTATGACCCCTGAGATCGACGTGAGTGGGCTCCAACATAGCTACCCACGTTAGATGTCGTAGAAGTGACGCATTGGGTAGACCGCACGTCGGCAGTGGTTGCGCAGGGTGTGGACTGAGCCTCCCTGTGCTCATGTGTTGTGACCCCATGTTGCGCCGTAGCAACGTC
>JARYHS010010217.1:0-10077 GCA_031002005.1 Vandiemenella viatica
TAATAAAATATACGTTTTTTTTATTGCTGTCAGACTCCTACGCTGTGAACTTCATCTTCTACTGTTAACAAAAGGCTTAATGTCTATTTTTTTAATAAACGTTAACTTTTTTGCCTTATATATATTAATGCTGTTAATTTTAAGATCAGTTGCCTTTAAAAAATATTGAATCACTTTATTTTATTCAGTATTTTTGTCATATTTTCATTGCCATAGGGATTTCTGGGTGAATGCCCAGGATTACATTCCACCAAGCCTGTTTTGTCACATTCTGTCTTTCAGAAGACGTAAACAGTAAGTACGGAAACCCTGTTGTTCATGAAGAAATCTGGATAAGATATGTATGATTTTAATGTTTTTAAAGATATCACATGATGTAGTTTGTCAAACTCATTACATTGAGTTGAAATTCCAGCTTTAGACTTGTCCATGAATTTGTTAAATTATTCATTATGTTTGAAAGTAAATGTCTGATAATTGGTGCAAATAATAGTTATAAAATTGACTTTGCATTTAATTGTCGTCCTGAAATATCCTTCACCATAGCTGATTATGGAATTTAATTTCATTGGGGATATTGTGATGAATAGTCATGTTATGTGAAAGTGTAAATGAATGAAACCATTAAAGTGTATGTATTTAAGAGCTAACACAGAGCATTGGTGGGCGAGCAGTAACACTATGGCCTCACATTTGGATGGATGCAGGTTTGAATCACTGCCCGGCTATCCAGATATGGGTTTTCCTTGGTTTCCCCAAATCACTCCAGGTGAATGCCATGGTGGTTCCTTCAAAAGGCCTTAGCCAAATTCATTCTGATTCCTAGCTCTCAGTCATTTCCCACCTCTGTAATGATGTTGCATTGACGTGGTGTAAAGCCAGAAAAAGAAAAAAAATTAAAAAGTAAAAAAAGAACTAAAATTATTTGTTCTGAATGAAAGTATTGTGTTTCAAGTGGTGTCTCAAAACTATAACCAAGCATGGTGGGTGAATCGTTAACATTCTGGTCTCTCATTTGGAAGGGTGTTGGTTCAAATTCCATCTGGTCATCCAGGTTTGGGTTTTGCATGGTTTTCCCAAATCACTCCAGGCGAATGCTGAGATGGTTCCTTTAAAAATGCCATGGCCGTATTCCTTGTCCCCTGTCCTTCCCACCTCTAATGACCTCATGAAGTGTAAAGCCACAAGCAAAAAAAAAAAAAAAAAAGGAGAGATTTTCTTGGAATCAACTGTGTAGGATGATACTTTATAAAATTATCTAACATAAGGTGTCTTTGAAATTTTGGGATTATCTCTCTTTAATTTATTTTTCATTACATCATAGAACAATCTGTGGCTCAGACCTGTACTTTTTCAAACAGTCCACATATATTTGTAAGAAAAACTCGGTCAGATCAACTAGCTCCATCAATGAATCCTCTGTTCATGAATTTTGAGCATTCTGTTGATCTAAATCAATCTGTTTTCCTGATATACCACAATTCACAGATTAAGATCATATTGCCAGCTTAGGGAGCCTCCATAAACTATGTGGCTCTGTCTGGGGAGGGGAGGGGTTGGCTGTAACGCTACGCTGAGCTACATGGAAAAGGGGGGGGGGGGGTTTCCAAGCCAAGCCACGTAGCTTCATATTCATATTGTCACAGTTAAAGTAAGGTATAGAACACACAACAGCATGTGAATATTTCTTTCTTTCATTTAACTATCTCCTTATGTAATTTACGATAGTCTGAGAAGAGAAAACAGTACAAAATATCTTCTGGAACTAATAGGTGAAAAAAGCTACGTTTGTGTGTGTGTGGGGGGGGGGGGGAGGGAGCAAAAGCCACACCAGGATACTTGGGATGGGGGGGGGGGGTTTCACAGGAGGCCAAAATGGAGTTACATGGTTTATGGACATTCCCTTAGTGGCACTTATAACTGAGTTTCTGCAACCATTTAGGTAGTTACTCGACTCATCGTTGTTGCTGAAAAATTATGCATCTGATTTAATAAACAAAAGGCACGAGTGCAAGTTGAAACAAGGAGAGAGGGATTAATGAAATTGTATCACACAAGCTACCCTTTACTGGTATTGTTTAAAAATGGGCTTCTGAACAGATTACCATCAGAAATGTGCATTTTTAGTGTATATGTTTATTCTAAGACTAACACATTATTACATATTTCAGAAGAATGTACGAATCCTAAAGTGGGCATACGTCCAAAGTCCAAACGTAGTCTGGATTTTTCAAGTCCATTGAAGAAATCCGATTCATCTAGCCAACCAGCTGCTGCATCAGTTGTTTCACCAGTTAAAGATACAGCCACGCTTTTGGTATGTAAAGACAAATCATAATAAATAACAAACATTTACTGTCATATATTTGTTAGTTATTTTAACAAATTAAAGAAACAAATTTATTAATGTTGGTAAGTTTATGATTATAATTTATAAATTTCTGATTAGTGTAATTTATTTTATATTGTATCACTCACTGAAAATTATAATGTAGGTACAATTTTGAAATTCATAAGTGTAAGTAACTTTGAATTTTCTTCTCACTAGTTTTGTTTTGTATGTATAATTCAGTTTATACACTCACTCTAGTGGAAATGTCCCTGCAAGCTCACCTTGCTATTTATTGATTTTTTCCCCCCTCCACTTACCTACACCTGCTCTTTACAAATTGCAACCTTAAACTCCTTCAGCATTTTTGCTAAACTGTCCATTATTTCCCTTGGTAATTTATTGCAGTCCCTAACCCCTAAAAGAAAATTTTCCTGCTCCCTTTCACCTGAATTTGAGTGCCACCTTATGATTATGTTAATGTCTTCCCCTCCATGTAGACATCCTAATTCTTCTACTAATATCCATCCTGCATTATCATGATTATAATCTGTGAACAAAAGAACACATTTTTCGTCTGTCTTGTCTCCAATGACTCCCAATCAGCTCCTTTAGTATACCAGTTACTGATTGTATTTTGTGTTAATTTCCACAAACAAATCTAGCTGCTTTCCTTTGTATCCTTTCCAACTCTGAATTGATACCCATAATGTGGGTCCAATACCACTCCAACATATTCAAGCAGTGTTCTGACCAAGGCTTTGTAACCCAGTTCTCTCACTTCCTTGGTACATCCCCTCATTACCCTCTTCAATAAATGAAGGACTTTTAAACCTCTTCCTACGACTTGCCCAGTGTATCAAAAGTTATTCAGAGATTTACAGTAGGATCTTCAACAAGCAATTCATCCTTCCCCCCCCCCCCCCACCCCATAATATTTTACAGTTACAGAATTGAATGTTAAATTTTATAACTGATATTGTACAAGCAGCAGAGAAAAGTGTTAAAATTAGAATACTTTGTAGACTATGCTACCATTTAAGTGTAAGCAATTTGAAGAATAATTTTTATCTTTAATGGTTTCTAAGAGGGTTTGAAAAGTTAGGTTAAATTTGAGGAAGGCAATTAAAACTGTCACTAATTATTATTTCTTTCTTTTATATTGCTTGAATTAGATGGGAAAGAACCATGTGTGGTAAGTGTAGCACATATAGTAGGATTGTGTTAAACATTGTGAATTGCAGTGGATGTGAGAAATGGTTTCACTGGGGGAGGGAGTTGAAGAAGTGTATTGTTCAATTCATTGAAGAAATAAGAAAATTTTAGAGCAGTTAAATGACTGGGAAGTGGGACAAAAAGGCAGAAATGAAAGATAGTAGCTTCTATGTTGCAGGGGAGGAGTGAGCTGGCCACAGTTCACAAGGCTTATATGGTAAACAAGGTGAAAGTCTCAACCACCTTGGGAATTCATGGTATAAATTGTTTCAACCTTTTCCATGGACAAGATCTTCATGAAGGTGTAGGAGTGGGTAAGGTGCAGCAGGCCTTTAGGAATACATATTTGAAAATATAAAGTATTGAGAGAAAGGTTCAGCTTTAGGCAGTAGCTCTGTGAGAGGTGTAATTAACTTCTGCATGGTCAGTTAAGCACCTGTTTACAAACAAGCTGCAATGCTTGTTTTACGTAACAGAGTATGCAACATCACTTTGTAGGATTTTCACTTAGGAGTTTTGTATGGTGATAGTGTGGGTCTGGGGAATAATATTGTTATGACTTGTATAAACCAGTCAGTGACTATTACTGATGATGAATGTGTGAGAGACTCTTTTCTGGTATGAAGATCAGTGGAGTTGGTTTTGTTGCGTTGTTGATATTGTATGTATTTGAAAGAGATAAAATAATAGAAATAAAGCATTAAACAGTCAAAGAACAGTAAAAACATGTAACATTGGTGTCAGAAATGGAAGCATTTGTGTGGGAAACTACTAAGGATTTTACGAGAAGTAGTTGGAGGCAGGGCCGTGGTTAGAGGGGTGCATTGTGGGGCAATGCCTTACCTTAAAATACTAATGCCCTACCTTAAAAGTTCCATCACCTAAGATAATATGCTAAGTATGAAACTGTTTGTTGATAGCATGAAATGAACGGGGGAAAAAATTAATTTACTACTAGCTAGCGACATCTAAACAATTCCGAATTAACCATGGTTTGTTGCTATCGTATATACTAATTCTTTATGCTGGCCATAGATGGCTTTGAAGTATATATGGGAGATCTGCCCATTTTGCAATCTATGGTGTGGACAATCCCTTTATAAACTAAAATAAGCAAATTCGAGGTTATATGTCTGTGGTGTTGATTAGTGTATTGTAGGTACAATATTTTATTCAGTTAGTGACACAGATGTTTGTTTACTGCTGTGAATTGAAGTTTGATTGATTTTGAATGGATATACGGCCTTTCTTTATCAAAAAAACTAAGAGTTGAAGAGGAAATTGACCACAAAGAACCTCATTCCTTAAAACAGATAGAAGCATTAGTTACAATTGCTATTCCTAGTCCTATGGAAACAGGTTTGGTGAAACATGTTGGTAATGTTAGCTATGGTATTCCTTCTGATATTGCACAGATAGGAGAGTTGATAAAGCAAGTTATTTTAGACACATATCCAAAGAAAATAACAGGGCTTTGTACCAGACTGATTCAAGCGAGATAAGTGGTTGCAATATTCTGTCGAGAAAGATGTTGCTTTTTGCTATCCTAAACAGCAGTTTTTAACCTCATGGAAGCAAACAGTAACTTTGTACACTTCCACATGATTCAGAAACTGGAAAAATGCCACTGATTCAGAAACTTGTTTTCCAAAACATGAAAAATCCATTTCTTATACACAAGCTATGACGATGTGACAGCACAAATTGTGTCTAATACTACAACTAGCAGTACTAAAACATTGATTTTTCAAAAAGAATCCGAAAAAACAGGTGTTAGGTGAATTATATTATTAGAGTTATTCAATTTCTAGTTGTCAACGAATTAGCTTTGCGTGGAAATTATATTTTGGAGGAAGAAAAAGAACAAGGATTATTTCAAAATTTATTTGAAAACACGTGCATGAAAGATCTGAATTTGAAGGAGGCTCTCAGTCTTATACCACAAAATGCAACATATTGTTCACCTGAAATTTAAAATCAAATAATGTAAGCAATGATTCAAGCAGTACGGAGTTCCATTGTTAATGATATTAAGAAATCTGATGTAAACATGTTTCTTCTAATGGAAAGATTGGACGAGAGATGTAAATAACTGTGAAAATAATGCAATAACAATATGTTACATTAAGGGTGGGATCGTCAAAAAGTCGTTGCTGGCAGTTACAACTACTGATAACCTTGACACAGCCACTTTTATGGAATCAATGTTAAATACCCATACGGAAACTAACATTGACATCTCTCGTATGATATGCCAATGCTATGATGTAGAGAATAAGTTGGACATACAAAGTAAGTAATGATGAGGTGATGGAACAAGTATGAGAGCAAAGGTACCTTATAAAAACTATAAGAAACATAAAAAGGAATTGTACTGGCCATGTGTTGAGGAATGAGTGTCTGCTTAATACTGCCCTGGAAGGCATCATAAATGGAGGGAAAAGAAAAAGCTTGATGACATTCTGATAATGGAAAATTGTAGTATCCTGAGTGGTTTTACACCACAGAACTCTGGGTTCGCCTCGATGAATCACTCCCATATTTGTTTTACCTGAGATATGTTATCTGTGATTGAAGATCGTACACTCCTACTATTACTTACAGCTAGTAATGAACAGGAAATCAGTGTTAGCAATTGAAATAACAGGGAAAAGATTAAGCTACTTCAATGAATTCACTGAAATGGGGTACATAGTCAAAGATATGAAAATAATGGAAAATAGCTCTGACACAAATCAATAACATCACTAGTAAAAACCTAGTCACTTGAAGTATCTTTCCCAAGCCAGCAGAGAGGTAGTAAATGCATTAGCCAATACCTTACTCATACATGAAGTCTAGATGTTTGCTCACTCTTGGAGCGTCAGGCTGTAGGCCTGGAATGGGGGAACGAATTTCATTTGATATTCATCACATATCTAGCCCATAATTGTCTCATTAGGTCTTAGTAAGTACTTCAGGACTGGTAGAGTGGGAGAATGGTTTTTTAGTTATGGGCCTCTGTTAGCCTTGAAACATGCTGCATTTAAAAGAATTAGGTTGCCTGCCTCCAATGGTATTAAAAAACTCTTGCTCAATTTGGAATTCCAAATAGCCATAGTTGTAGTAAAAAAAATCTTATCCATGCTCCAGCCTGCAGTTGCAGCTTTACAGTCCTGAAGCACACGATTGAAAGACGCCATAACAATTTTAAAGTGTGTACAAAATGAAATGATGAAACTGAGATCAGGTGAAATGTATCTTCAAATTTTGTAAGAACCTAAGACTATGACAAGTGGTGATTCCGAAAATAGGACCCAGACCCAGAAGAGGCTCAAGAGGCAAGTCAAATCGAATAGATAACTACTTTATGTACAACCCTTCCTGTTCCTCTGAAAGACATAATAAAGAACACCAGGACGCTCACCCATTAAATTCTGATTATTTCGAAATGTTGGTCATTAATTGCTGAATTACAAAGAAAATTTTTGGACAACTACTAACTACTAAATTCATTAGCGAGTCTCAATGAGTTGGATGTAGACAAAATGGTACCATTCAAAAATTTAAGTAACTGCTGGACCTGGAGGGGGGGGGGGAGCAAACTAGGGCGCTTGCCCAGGGCGGCAAAATCGTGTTTGTAAGTCCAGTAAATGGAAAATTTGTAAGACGGCGATTATTATTATTTTTTTTTACATCTACTGCACTGAGCAGCAACCTTAGGAGGGGCGGCAGATCAAGGAATAGTTCTGTATTGCCTGGAGGCAAATTTATGTTTGAAAGTTTTTGCCTCGGCTCGGAAAATTCCTACATCCACCATTGTATTTATTTTTGTCCAATTTCCAATTTCAGCTTTGAATATATTTTTATGCTGCTTGGTGTTTAAACTTTTGGTCCATGGGGTCCATGCACAAAGAAAGGTAGGCATGGTATTTCTGGCCTTTGAATAGAAAAGAAGTGAGTTGATCTGAGTGAAGTCCTTCGCATTTTAATAATATGGCGAGTCAAAGAATTCATTTCTTTTATCGGAGGACATTTTATTATTATTTTGAATATAATATGTTTGGAGAAATAATATAAACCTGAAAAAATTAAAGTTTTGCTGTTATCTATCACCCCTTCCCGACAATTAAGAACTACCTCTCTTATTCATTCACACTTACAAGTACGACGAAAATCGATTTTTCAGATCAGATCAAATAAAATTTTAACTTCCGCCCTACCTGTAAACACTGCTGCCCTAACTTAAACACAACTCTAGCTACGGTCCTTGTTGGAGGCATAATTATCATCCTAAACAACAAAGAAGCTTTTATGGCAACTACGAATGATCAAGTGAAGACTGTTATTGCATATTGGGAGCTATTGGTTGTTGGAAGGAAATTAGAAAAGATAGCTTGTTTGGAAGCTGCAATTAAAAAGAAGAGAGAAGGTCCAGAATCATTCTACTTGACTGAGTATTTAAGAGGACAGGTAGTTAGTACTAATGAAACTGAAGAACCAAACTTTAGGCAACTAATGCAGTTCCTTATCGGTATGAAGTCTGACAAGAACTGAAGACTTACTATCCAAAACGGGAATGAAAGAAAAGCAGTTTAAAGAAAACATTAAGGAAACAACGTCTTATCTACAAGAAGAAAATATGGAGCAAACATCTACTTTGTGTGACGAAGTTGTTCCGAAAACATTCAGCCTAGGAATAGGGTTAAGCAATACCACAATGGAGTTTGATGTTATGAAGAAACCAATGGAGCAAAAACATAGGATGGTTGTACAATTGGTGGCCAGTGCAATGGTAAAATGAAACCAGCAGTTTCTGATGGCGAAATAGGAGGGTAAAGATATAAGAAGTAGTTTGAGGCAGCAGCAAAGTACAATGGTTGGTCTGATATGGAAAAGGCAACTGCACTGATCTTGGACCTGGGAGTGAAGTCTGCTGATATTGTCCAGTCTGTTCAGGTGCAAAAAGTTGACAACATCAAGTACCTTACACTGTTGTTGGACAACCGCGTCGAGGGTGACATTATGGGGAAGTTCTACAACCGTGACATAGTCACATTCAGTGATCTGGACATTCTTTCCAGGAACTCAAGATTGATACTAACCACACACTGCTTTTCCAGATATGATCAACATACACCAAGCAAGTTGATTTATGATAGCTTCTCTGCTGCAATAAGAGACCTTCATGTTGAACTGGAAGTTCTAACATTTGGCAAGACTGACCTGAAGGAACTTGTTGCAAATGCGCCAATAGTGGACTTGGCCAAGAGGATGGTGAAACCAGATCATTGAGTACCTAAAGTGCTTACAGAGCAATATTTAGCTGAGTATCATCATGAAAGGTTTATGGCATGGACTGCTTCAAGCCCAGGCAAACCATTATGTGTTGGACCAGTGGAGGGGAAAGACATATGCAGCGATTCTGGTGGAATACAATAATCGGGAGATCTCTTAGTTGAAGGTGATAAAGTTTGGCTGTACAACCCACGTACAAGAAAAGGTTTGTCCCTAAAGCTTATTGTAAAATGGGTTCCGACCTTACACTGTTATGAAGACGATTCATGAAGTAGTGTACCGAATCAAGATGATACCACATTGCAGAATGATGATTGTTCACACTAACTGACTGACTGCCAAAGGTTCAGACCATACTGCGCCATTTATCCAGGTTGTATAGATCTCAGGGGGGAGGGAAGGGTAGTGTTACGGCTTGTATAAACTACATAGTCAGCGAATATTGCTGATGATGAATGTGTGAGAGACTCCTTGGCAGTTTTAAGGTCTGTGGAATTGGTTTTGTTGTGTTGTTGGTATTGTATGTATTTTGAAAGTTGTAAAATAGTAAAAATAAAGTATTAAATAGTTTAAGAATGGTAAAAACATGCAACAATATTCACTAAAATGTAAGTTATAGAATAGAGACTAACCTAAGGAAGGCGAGCACAGATAAAAAAAATAAGATTTCTATGATTATAGAATTGCAAGGAAAGGGAAAATGACTCATCACTCACCAAAGTTGAAGGCGGTGACGAGAGAAGAACATATATCATGAACACACAAATACGAGGGTGAATCAAATATAAACAAGACTTTATTTTTAAAAATATTATTTTTATTTTAAGTGCAAAAAAGTACATATCTTATTTTTCTACGTAATCTCCTGCTTTAGAAACACATTTTTCCCAGCGGATAGGCAGCTTCCCAATTCCTTCCATGTAGAAAGATGCAGGTCGTGTCTGCAGCCAATTGACACGTAGGCTTCCACCTCAGCATCACTGTTGAATTTTTGGCCTCCCAAAGCTTCCTTGAGAGGACCAAACACATGAAAGTCACAGGGTGACAGGTCTGGACTGTAAGGAGGGTGGTCCAGTGTCTCCCACCCTAGTTTCTCCAATTTTTCCATGGTTAAGGCTGCTGTGTGGGGGCGAGCATTGTCATGGAGAATAACCACTTTCCTCATCGGTAGGTCTCGTCTTTTGCGGCAATATGCAAGTCGGACCTCACTCAAAATGTCGCAGTAGTAGGCCGCATTGATTGTCCTGCGCTCATGC